>JAGKTI010018773.1:0-17454 GCA_018397915.1 Birgus latro | reverse complement strand
TGTGTGTGTGTGTGTATGTGTGTGTGTGTGTGTGTGTGTGTATTTACCTATTTGTATTTACCTAATTGTGATATACAGGAAAGAGCTACGCTCCTGGGGTCCCGTCTCTGTTTCTCAATAAGTCAAATTTTGCCTTAAACTCATTTAAGTTTTTAGACCGGACGATCTCTTTGTCCAGGCTATTCCACAGGTCTATACATCTATACGGAAAACTAAATTTCTTGATGTCCTTCGAGCAGCTTGGTTTCTTTAGTTTCATTCCGTGTCCTCTTGTTGCTCTCTCATCCCACACAAACAGATTTTCTCTGTCAATTTTATCTACTCCTATCATGGTCCTGAACACTGCAATCATGTCACCCCTCTTTCTCCTTTCCTCTAAGGAGGGCAAATCCAGCCTTTCCAGCCTCTCCCTGTATGGCAAATCTGCCAGACTAGGGACCATCTTGGTTGCTGTTCTTTGTATTCTCTCAATCTTGGTTATATCTTTCTTTTTGTGTGGAGACCACACTACTGCTGCATATTCTAACCTGGGCCGGATCATGGCCACTATCAATTTTTTCATCATCTCCTCATCTATGTAATGAAATGCCACTCTTATATTGGTCAAGAGTTTATATGTCTCTCTCACTATCTTATTTATGTGCTTTTCAGGTGACAAACTATCCTGGACCAGCACTCCCAAATCTTTCTCTTCTCTCGCTTTTCTAATTGGTTCATTACCCATCAAATAATTCAATGATGGCCTCTTGGTACTTTTACCCATTTCCAATATTTTACATTTTTTTGCGTTGAATTTCATTTCCCACATCCGGCTCCAATCATATATCCTATCCAGATCCTCCTGTAGCATTTTACAGTCCTCTTCAACCTCTACCTTTCTCAAGATCTTTGCATCATCAGCAAACAGGCTTGCATAACTGTTCACTCCATCTACCATATCATTTACATAAATCAAGAACATTACTGGTGCCAACACCGAGCCCTGTGGGACACCACTTGTTACTTCCCTCCATCCAGATGTCCTGTCCTTTATTACTGTCCTCATTTGTCTGTCACTCAAAAAGTCTCTCATCCATTCCAGGAGGCTTCCCTTAAGTCCTCCTATATGCTCTAATTTCCATAATAGTCTCTTATGGGGTACTTTGTCGAAGGCCTTCTCCAGATCTAAGTACACACAATCCACCCAACCGTCTCTCTCCTGTAGCACGTCAATCGCCCTTGAGTAGAAGCTCAACAAGTTGGAAACACATGACATTCCACTTCTGAATCCATACTGACTTTCAGTCAAAATATTCATCTCTTCCAGATATTTTATCCATCTATCTTTCAGGATTCTCTCACACAATTTCGCAACCATACTGGTTAGGGACACTGGTCTATAATTCAGGGGTTCTTCCTTGTTTCCTCCCTTATAGATTGGCACCACATTTGCCCTCTTCCATTCCCGAGGCACTTTCCCCTCTTCCAAGGAGCACACAATTAAATTGTGAATCTTATCCGCCAGTTGTTCTCTGCATTCCTTCAGTACCCAATTAGAGATTCCATCCGGTCCTGGGGCCTTCCTTACATCTTGAGCTCCCAGTAATTTATACACTTCCTGCACTTCCACTTTTATATCTTTTATCACTACATTTCTAATCATTCCCTCTCCTTCCACAAACTCCCTTTCCTTAGTGAAAACCGACTGGAAACATTTGTTCATTACTTCAGCTTGCATTACTGCATCCTTGTAGACCTCTCCTTCTACTTTCAGTTTGGTGATTCCTTCCCTTTGCTTCAATTTGCCATTAACAAATCTATAAAACAATTTGGGTTCATCCTTACATTTGTCAATTATACCTTTTTCAAAGTTCCTTTCTTCCTCTCTACGTATTCTTGTATATTCATTTCTAGTTCTTTTATATTCTTCCTTTTTCTGATATTACTTCTCTTTTTCCATTTGTTCCATGCCATGTCCCTCTCTTTTTTCGCTATTATACACCTTCTATTAAACCACACCTTTATCCTGTTTTCTTTCCCACTCCCAGATTACAGAGGTCTAAAAAGATATCCCACTTCCTCTGTATCTCTCTCTTGTTTCTCTGAATTTTCTCCAGTCTGCATTTTCAAAAATTTTTCTCAATTCTGCAAAGTTTGTTTTCCCAAAGTTGTATCTTCCTTGCCTATAAAGCTCATCCCTTGGCACCACGTTCCCTATTATCATCAGGAACTCAATGACCACATGATCACTTTTTCCTATAGGACACAGATAATTTAATGATTCAATTACATCAGGTTCTTTGGATAGTAGCAAATCTAATCTTGCTGGTGTGTCATCACCTCTGAATCGTGTCTCTTCTTTAACCCACTGTGTCATTACATTATTCATTGCTATATTTAACAATTTAGTGCTCCACGAATCTTCGCTGCCTCCCGAGTCCCATTCCTCCCAGTTCACCTCTTTACAATTAAAGTCACCCATTAGGATTATATTGTTGCTTTTCTCGATCACTTTCTGTAGATAACTAACCATGTCTGACAACATCTCCTGGTATTCATCGTCATTTCATGCTCTCGTCTTAGGGGGAACATATACCACTGCCATATCTATATCTCTCTTACCATTCTCCCCAGTTTCTAGTTTCAAAATTATGGCTTCGGCCCTGCATTCTGCAATTTCCACAGTATCTACGTTTATGTTGTCCTTCACTGCTATCATCACTCCTCCTCCCATTTTTTCTTTTCTGTCTCTTCTCCATAATTTGTATTTCCCACCTCCCATATGAATATCAATATCTTCTTTCAATTTAGTCTCTACAAAGCACATAACATCAGGTTCGTGTGCCCTCAAAAAATCATTGATTTCTAACCTTGCCGATATTAGTCCATCAATGTTTGTGTACGCCACTTTCAAACTTTTTTCATCGTTTTTTATTCTCTCGTCTCTCCTTCCTTCCGTCGGTACCACTTTCTCAATTTCTGGTCCATAACTCTCCAATAGAACTCTGTCTTCTCTTTCTCCGTTCGTTGTTCGTTTTTTATCTTTGCTTCCTTTACTAACTCCTTTAATTTAGCTCTTTCCTCTTCATTTGCATCTCTCCTAATCCAAACATTTTTAAACCCCTCTTTCTCTGACAATTTCCACGTTCTACTTATGATTTCATTCACTATTACTTGGGACTTAAACTTTACTTTCAAGTAAAGTGTGTGTGTGTGTGTGTGTGTGTGTGTGTGTGTGTGTGTGTGTGTGTGTGTGTGTGTGTGTGTGTGTTTACCTAGTTGACAAATACAGGAAATGAGGTATGCTTGTGGGGTCCCACCTCTGTGCCCCGACCAATCAAACTTTGCTTTAAACTCATTAAAATTTTTGTACTGGATGATCTCTTTGTCCAGGCTATTCCACAGGTCAATGCATCTATGTGGAAAACTGTATTTCTTGATATCCTTCAAGCAATCTGTCTTTTTCTGTTTCTTTCTATGTCTGCTCCCCCATCCTATAGAAACAGATCTTTTATCAATTTTGTCTACTCCCATCACGGCCCTGACACTGCAGTCATGTCGCCCCTCTCTCTTCTTTCTTCTTAGGAAGGCAAACCCACCTTTTCTAGTCTTTCCTTGCACAACAGATCTGCCAGGCTAGGGACCATCTTGGTTGCTGCTCTTTAAATTCTCTTGATCTTGTTTACATCTTTCTTTTTCTTTTTTTTTTCTTTTTTACGCAGGAGAGAAGGAACCAAAGGCCAAGAGCCCACAAAATATTCCTTCCAAGAAAAAACAAAAACAATACAAAACAAAGCCAAATTCAAGATCTGTTCATTTCAAGATGCCTTCACACACTCAGTCTGAAAGACCAGAGATAACAGGAAGTAGGAAATGAAGACAGAGGGAGACAGTTCCAGAGTTGACCTGTTGCATAAATGAAAGACTGGGAGTAACAGTTAACTCTTGCATTAGACAGTTGGACAGAAAAGGGATGAGAGTTTGTTGCTAGACTGGTGCTAAATACCCGTCGTAGAGGTGGAGGGATGCAAGCAGACAGTTCAGAGGAGCAGTGACCATTGAAGTAGCGATAGAAAAGAGATAAAGATGCAACAGTGCGGCAAAGAGACAGAGGTTGAAGGGAGCCAGTAAGAGGAGGAGAGTTAATGAGGTGAAAGCCTTTGACTCCACCCTATGGAGAAGAGCTGTGTGTGGGAAGCCTCCCCACACATGAGAGCTGTACTCTACACGGGTGAATAAAACCCGTGTATAAAGTCAACAACTGTGCAGGGGTGAAGAAGTTACGGAGTCGGCTTAGCACACCTAATCTCTTGGAAGCAGATTTTACAAGAGATGCAATATGATCTTTCCAAGATAAGTCCCGAGTGCATGAAACCCCAAGCATGTTCAAGGATGATGCAGGATTGAGCTGGATATTATTAAACATTAGTGGGTTCTCCTGTGGAAGACAGTGTTAGGCTGACTGGTGTAAAAACTGAGTTTTTGATGCATTAAAAACTAAATTATTTTTACACCAGCCAGAGATACAAGCCAAGTCAGATATTAGGTGTGCCATAGCCTCACTCCTTGTTAGTTGAAGTAACTGCTGAGATGGACGTTGTGAGAATCGAATGGAAAGGTGAAGGGTGGAATCATCAGCGTACGAATGGGTAGGGTTAGATGTACAGCTTAGAAGGTCATTTATGAATAAAAGGAAGAGAGTTGGTGATAGGACAGAGCCCTGAGGAACACCACTGTTGACAGATCTAGGAGAAGAACGATGGCCGTCTACAACAGCAGCCATAGAATGACCCGAAAGGAAGCTATAGATGAGGGCACAGATAGAAGGTTAGAAGCTGTAAGAGAGCAGTTTGAAAATTAAAGAATTATGCCAGACTCAATCGAAAGCCTTTGAGATGTCCAGCGCAATGGCAAAGCTTCTCCAAAGTCCCAAAAGAAGGATGATCAGGAGTCTGAAAGGTAGATGAGAAGACTGCCAGTGAAGCATCCCTGACAGAACCCATACTGACGATCAGAAAGAAGGTTGTAATGGGAAAGATGCTATAAAAAATTTTTGTTAATAACTGACTCAAAAACTTTTGAGACATAGGATGTTAAAACAATTGGACGATAGTTAGAGGGTTGGGAATGGTCACCTTCTTTGGGACTGACTGAATGAGAGCAGACTTCCATCAAGAAGGATAGGTACATGTTGAAAGACAAAGGCGAAAGAGTTTACCTAGGCAGGGTGTAAGCACAGAAGCACAGTTCTTGAGGACAATAGGAGGGACCCCCATCAGGCCCAAAGGCCTTGTTATTTTTAAGGCCAGTGATGGCAGAAAATACATCAACTGAAGAAATTTTAATGTCAGCCATAAGGAAGTCACAGGGGGGAAAAGATGAAGGAACAGCACCAGAATCGTCTAAGGTGGAATTGGAGGAAAAGTCTGAGCAAAGAGATCTGCTTTATCAGTAGAAGAAATAGCCACAGAGCCATCAGAGTAGAAAAGAGGAGGGAAGAATGATGAGGTAAAGTTTTTTGAAAGGTTTTTGGCAAGGTGCCAGAAGGAGCAGGAAGAATTCGAGTTGGAGAGTTGAAAGCATTTAGAACGGAAGAAATTATTTTTGGCAGAGCGAAGAACAGACTTGGCACGATTCCGGGCAGAAACATAAACGATGTGATGCAGGGGTGGGTTGGCTCTGGTACTTTTTATAGGCAATCTCCTTGTTGAGGACAGCATCAGAACAAGCGTGATTAAACCAAGGCTTTCTTGAATTAGTCAAAGGATACAAGAAGGGAATGCATGCTTCCATGCCCGAGAGAATATCCTCCGTAATGCACAAAGCACACTCAGATGGCTCCCGGCCATGGAAGCAATAATCATTCCAGGGAAAATCAAAGAAGTACTGCCTAAGGTCCTCCCAATCTGCAGCTCCAAAGTGCCACAGTTGACGTTTCTTTGGGGGGTTCACAGACCGCACTGGAGCAATGGGACAGGTCAAGGTAATGAGGTTGTGATCAGAGGAGCCCAACAGAGAGGAAAGATTAACAGCATAAGCAGAAGGATTACTTGTAAGGAAGAGGTCAAGTATGTTGGAGCTCTCTCCAAGGTGGTCTGGGATATGGGTAGGGTGCTGTACAAGCTGCTCTTGGTCATTAAGGACAGAAAAGATGTACTGCAGGCTTGTTCATCAGGTGGATCAGTGAAAGGAGAGGAGAGCCAAAGGTGGTGGTGAACACTGAAATCTCCTAGAATGGAGATTTCAGAGAACGGAGAAATGGAAAGAATGTGCACCATCGTAGGAGCAAAATAGTCGAAGAATTTTTCATAGTCAGTAGATTTAGGAGATAAGTAAACAGTGCAGATATAATTAGTCAGAGAATGACAGGAAAGCCGAAGCCAGAGAGTGGAGAATTAAGAAGAGTCAAGTTCAGGAACACGAGAGCAAGATAAGTCATTGCGTACATTTACATAACAGCCACCTTTGGCTTTGAAATGAGTATAAAGTAGGAGGAAACAGAAAAGGATTTGCTGTCAGTTACCTCAGACAGCTGAGTCTCTGTCAGGAAGAGAAGGTGAGGTTTAGAGGAGGAGAGGTGGTGTCTGACAGAGAGAAAGTTAGAGGAAAGGCCGCACCACTGCCGCATATTCTAACCTGGGGTGGATCATAGCCACTATCAATCCCATCCATGTATTGAAATATCACTCTCATATCTGTCAAGAACTTGTGCGCCTCTCTGACAATCTTGTTAATATGTATTTCGGGTGACACATTATCCTGGACCACCAATCCAAGGTCCTTCTCTTCTCTCTTTATTGTGACTGAATCCTTTTCCATCGAGTAATTCTGTGATGGCCACTTTGTGCTTTTACCCATTTCCAGTATTTTGCATTGAATTTAATTTCACGTACGTAGCTCCAGTCGTAAATCCTATCCAGATCTTCGTGCAGCATCTTACAATCCTCTTTAACTTCTACTTTCCACATGATCTTTGTAAAGTCTGCAAACAGACTTGCATAAATGTTTATTCCATCCACCATTTCATTTAAGTAAATCAGAAACATTAAGGGTGCTAGCACCGAGCCCTAGGGGACTCCACTCATTGCTTCCTTCCACCCTGACATCCTGTCCTTTATTACTGCCCTCATCTGTCAGTCTCTCATGAAGTCAGTCAGCCACTCAAAGAGGTTCCCCTTCAGTCCTCCTATGTGTTCCAATTTCCACTTTAGTCATTTATGGGTTACCTCGTCAAAGGCTTTCTCCACATCTAAGTACAGTACATTCAGTCCTCTCTCTCTCCTGTACCATGTCAAATGTCCTAGAGTAGAAGCTCAACAGAATAGACAAATGACCTTCCATTTCTGAATCCAAACTGACTTTCTGCCAAAATCTCCATCTCCTCCAGAGATTTTATCCACATACAGTAAAACCTCAATATAACAGACTTCAATAGACCGGAATTCGCTTTTATCGGCCTCGAGGAGCTACCGGACTAAACTCCTATATATCAGAAAAACTCCGATATAGCCAGAAAGCAGTCCGGACTGCCTGACCACTTCAGCTATGTTCACCACAATAAGACAAGTAAAAGACATGTTTTTCAGTGCACAGTACAGTATTATTATGCCATTTGATTAATGTAGTGAAGGTATATCACAGTACAATACTGCAATGGTGGTGAAAACCACTGATGCAATCCGGACTAATGTCTGATATATCGGAAAAAGTCCGGATTAGCAGGGGTAAGTCCAGATGTTGCTTTTATCGGAATTTTGCATTTTTCGGACTGGCTTGGGCCCCAATTAGTCCGTTAGAGTGAGGTCTTACTGTATCTTCAAAGATTCTCTCGCACAATTTTGTAACCATGCTGGTTAAGGACACTGGTCAGTAACTCAGGGGTTCTTCTTTATTCCCTCCTTTGTAAACTGGTACAACACTGGCCCTCTTTCATTCCAGAGGCACTTTTCCTTCTTCCAGAGAACACAGAATAAAACTGTGAATCTTATTCACAAGTTGGTCTTTGCATTCTTTTAGTATTCAATTAGTGATCCTGTCATGCCCTGGGGCCTTACTTACATCTTGAGTTTCTAGTAACTTATACACTTCCTGCACTTCCACTTTGATCTTTGTTAATACTAAATTTCTAGTCACTTCCTCCCCCTTCACAAAATCACTTTCTTTGGTAAAAACTGACTGGAAACCTTTGTTCACTATTTCAGCTTGAATTACCGCATTGTTGTAGACCTTCCCTTCAACTTTCAGCATACTGGTTCCTTCCTTGAGTTTCAATTTGCCATGAAGAAACCTATAAAACAATTTTGGTTTCTCCTTACATTTGTCAATTATACCTTTCAAAGTTTCTTTCTCCCTGTCTATGGATTCTTGTATATCAATTTCTAGTTCTTTTGATTCTTCCTTTGTTCTATTGTTGCCTCTCATTCTCTATTTGTTCCATGCCACATTGCTTTCTCTTTTTGCTATCATACATCTGTTGAACCAATCTTTTTCTCAGTTCTCTCTCCCACTTACTCTTGGCAATTATTTTTCCACACCCAAGCAGTAAAAACCTAGAAAAATATCCCACCTCTTCTGCATCTCTCTTGTTTCTCTGAATTCTTTCCCATCCACTTCTTCGAAAAATTTCCTCAATCCTGTAACGTTCGCTCTCCCAAAGTTGTATCTTCCATGCCTGTACAGCTCATCTCTTGGTGCCACAATCCCTTTTATCATTTGGAATTCAATCACTATATGATCACTTTTTCCTATCGGACTCAGATATTTAAGAAATTCAATTACGTCAGGTTCTTTGGTTGGCAGTAAATCTAGTTTTGCTGGTGTGTCATCACCTCTAAATCTTGTCTCTTCATCAACCCACTGTGTCATCAAATTATTCATTGCTATACTTAACAGTATACAGTACTGCCCCACAAATCTTCAGTGCCTCCCAAGTCTCACTCCTCCCAGTTCACCTCTTTACAATTAAAGTCACCCACCAGGATTATATTGTTGCTCTTCTCAATCATTTTCTGTAGGTATCTAACCATATCTGACAACATCTGGCATTCAGCCTCATTCCACACCCTTGTCTTAGGGGAGACATACATTAAGTCCATGATGTTTCTCCTGCCTTTCTATCTGGTTTCTAGATTCATATTTATCACATTTTTTTTTTTACTTACATTAATTTTTACAGCAAAATCTCTCTCCCATTTCCTTCCAGGTAAGATAAAACTGTATTTTCATATGTTGTGACTTTTCAGATGATAATAAACCTGTCTGTGTATTGTATGACTGTGTTGTGAATTCATTGTTCTTATATTTCATGTTGTAGTATAATTTTATTTCTTCACTCCAGGAAATGGTTAGTTTTCCATTCTCTGTAATAGATTACTGATAAATCTTCTGCAGGTACATTACTAACCAATACAGTAATCACTCCTGTACAATTTTAAACAACAACAAGACCCCCACCAGCAAAACCTTCACCAGTAACCACTGCATAAATTGTAATTGTTTTGCTAGCAGATTTTGAAAAAGTAACTTATTCTTGTTCCAACACCTCTTCCAGGTGCTAATCAATAATATCTGATACTTTTTCTTGTATAAGTCTTCACGGTAACTCTGAATTTCAGAATGCCATGGAACGTTATTTGCATAGCTTGCTCCAGTAGATTCACTGGATCCTTTTATATGGACCACACCTTTGTTTAAAGGATGAGAAAACTATGTCAGAGTCTGGAAGACTGGCTGACCGAGGTAACAAATGAAATTAACAGCCTGACCCGAAAAGTTGATGTGCTGGAGGAGTTCACTGCGAGTAACATCGGACACACTGTGGAGGGTAGTGCCACTGCTTGGCCAACCGCAGTCCGGGTTGACCACCCTCCTCCCACTGTAGTTACTTTTCTCCCCACCATACAGAATGAGTTCCAGCCAGTGTGGAATGGTGCAAGGTTGCAAGAAAAAGGAGCATCATTCCAGTAACCACATACAGTAAATTTCAGACTCTTGCAGAAGTAGCGGGTGAGCTCCATGAGGCAAGAGTTATGAGGGACTACATCATCTGTGGTCAGTTGGTGGAAATGTCCAGCAAGGCACCATCTAAATAAGAGGGTTTTTGCATTCCAGGTGCAGGCATAGACACGTAACAGAGGCTGTGGATGACATTTTTGAGAATGCAAAAAATGATAGCCTTGTTATCATTCATACAGGCACAGGTACTAATGATGTCATATGAACTTGATCAGAGGAGATGATAGAGAAGTACAGAAGGATGATGCTACAAGGAGGAATCTAACAACATTTTAATTTCAGGCATACTCCCAAGGACTGGTGCAGGGAATGCCATTTTTTTTTTAGTATAAATAACAGGGTCAAGTTACTATTTTTAATGCATCAAAAACTCAGTTCTTACATTTATCAACCCGACAGAATCTTCCTCAGGATTACCCACTAATGTTTGGTAATGTCCAGCTCAGTCCTGCATCATCCTTGATTTCGGGATTTGTCTTGGAAAGAACATATTAAATCTCTTGTGAAGTCTGCTTCCAAGAGATTAGGTGTGCTAAGCCGATTCCGAACTTTCTTTACCCCTGCACAGTTGTTGACCTTGTACACGGGTTTTATTCGCTCGTGTATGGAGTACAACTCTCATGTGTGGGGAGGCTCCCCACAAGCAGCTCTTCTTAATAGGGTGGAGTCAAAGGCTTTTCGTCTCATTAACGCTCCTCCTCTTACTGATTCCCTTCAACCTTTGTCTCTTCACCGCACTGTTGCACCTTTATCTCGCTTCTATTGCTACTTTAACGGTCACTGTTCCTCTGAACTGTCTGCTTGCATCCCTCCACCTCTACGACGGGCACATAGTACCCGTCTAGCAACAAACTCTCATCCCTTTTCTGTCCAACTCTCTAATGCAAGAGTTAACTGTTACTCCCAGTCCTTCATTTATGCAACTGGTCAACTCTGGAACGGTCTTCCTCTGTCTGAATTCCCTACTTCCTATGATCTCCAGTCTTTCAAACGCAGTGTGTCCAGGCATCCCGAAATGAATGGATCTTGAATTTGGCTCTCTATTGTACTGTTTTTGCTTTTTCTTGGAGGGAACAGTATGTGGGCCCGTGGCCTTTGGGTTCCTTCTTCCTTGGGGGGAAAAAAAAAAAAAAACTCTGCTAGCAAGGAGTTGAGTTCATCGACACATGGAACCAGTTTTACCAGCAGCGAACACTATTTGCGAATGATGGACTACACTCGAATCCCATTAGCTCTGCCCGTCTTGGTCATTTGCTTAGTGATACAGTACGTTTTTCTGTAGAAAAAACAAGCCATCACGGGAGGTGAACATAGATGTCAAATGATCCAATAAATCAACATGTAATGGAAGGTCCCCACGTCGGAAAGGAAAACACATTATTACAATACTTTTTTTTTTTTTAACAGAACAGAGTTAGGAAAAACAAATGAATAAAAAAAAATAATAATCCGTACACCAGCTTACTGGCATCCTCCATTCATAAAATATCTGATAACATTTGAACTTGAACAGCTGTTGGTTGAAGTTTGGGGGTAAACACCTCTGCTCTGAGGAAGCGAGGTTCAGAGAGATGCAGTTCGGGGAATAAAAGAATTCTGATTGGCAGAAGTTCTGCAATATGGCTGAGTAACATTCCTGTCATGAGCGCTACCACATGCCCATGTAGCACGAGGGAAGGCACGGAGAGGTGGCACAATGGACATAACTTCATCTGAGGGGATTTAAATGGTCATGTGGGTGAAGCAGCTCAAGGTTATGAAGGAGTCCATGGAGGATGTGCATATGGTGTGAGGAATGCGGAAGGGGAAAGAATACTCGAGTTTGGGGAGGCTATGGACATGATTGTGTGCAACACACATTTTAGGAAAAGAATCAGCCGGTTGATTACGTACGAGTCCGGGGGAAATAGTAGTCAGATAGATTATTTTCTGGTCAGGAGGGTTGATAGAAGGTTAGTGAGGGATGTTAAAGTTATAGGAAGCGAGGAGTGTGTGCAGCAGCACAAACTGTTGATTTGTGACATGGTGCTTAAGGAACGAGTGATGAGAGGAAAGACATACGTACCTAGGAGGAAAATATGGAAGCTGGGAAACCAATCAGTAAGGGATGCCTTTTATAGTGGGATGAGGAGAGTGGTGGCTGAACAGGAGGCCGTAGATGGAGGCATTAATGAACAGTATAGAGCCCTTAACAACAACCTCTTGAGAGTTACCGATGCAATATGCGGTTGGACAAGAGGCCCACCAAGACATAAAGTAACTTGGTGGTGGGATGAGGGTGTAGAAGCCGCAGTTAAGGAGAAAAGAAGGCTTTTCCGGGAATGGAAGAAGGATGGTAACAGGGAGGAGTACTTGGCTGCCAAGCACAGGGCTAGAAGAGAGGTATACAGGGCGAAGTCAGAGTCACAGAGACTTTTACTTGATAATCTAAATCATGGAGAAAGGAAAAATATGATTTTTAGGGTGGCAAATCAGGTGAAGAGGGATAATCGGGACATTGTAGGTGAGCAGTGTGTAAAGAATGATGATGGAAGGGTTGTGGTGAACAGTGAGGATATTAAAGATGCATGGAGAGAGCATTATAGCCGATTGTTGAATGAGGAGTTTGATTGGGATAGAGAAGGTTTGGAGCCAGCTGATCCAGTGTTTGGCCCTTGGCCTTTGATTGATGCTGCTACTGTGAGTCAGGCAATAGGCAGGATGTAGGTGGGGAAGGCAGCAGGTGTGTCTGGATTGACTGCTGAAATGTTGAAGGCCTCAGGAGATACTGGGGTGAGGATAGTCACTGACCTAATAAATATGCTTATATATGAGTGTGTTGTCCCAGATGATTGGCTGAAGAGTGTAATTGTAAATGTGTACAGAGGAAAGGGTGATGCCCTGGAAAGGAGAAATTACAGAGGTATGAAGCTCTTAGATCAGATAATGAAAGTAATGGAGAGAGTTCTAGAAGGTATGATTAGAGAAAGAGTGAATATCGATGAGATACAGTTTGGGTTTATGCCAAGCAGGGGGACCACAGATGCCATATTCATTGTTCGACAGCTTCAGGAAAAATATATTGGAAAGAAAAGGTTATTGTATTTTGTTTTTGTTGATTTGGAAAAGGCCTTTGACAGAGTCCCTAGAGAGGTGGTGAAGTGATAAATGAGAAAGCTTGGGTTGGAAGAGTGGCTGGTTAGGGTGGTTATGGCCATGTACGTGGGTGCTCGCACACAGGTAAGAGTGAATGGAGTTTTGAGTGATGAGTTTTCCGTGAATGTTGGTGTGCATCAGGGGTCAGTTTTGAGTTCCTTGTTGTTTATCATCGTGCTTGAAGCCCTCTCACGTGACTTCAGAGATGGACTCACATGGGAGATGTCGTATGCTGATGATTTGGTGTTGATTGCAGAGAATGAAAAAGAGGCAGGGGAAAGATTTAATAAGTGGAGAGATGGTATGGGGCACAAGGGCTTATGGGTAAATGCAGATAAAACAAAAGTGATGATATCTAGGGTTGGTGGCGGTACACTCAGAGGAGAGGGAGAGTGGCCATGTGCAGTTTGCCACAAGGGTGTGGGAAGTAATTCCATCTTGTGTAGTGTTTGTGATAAGTGGGTGCACAAGAGATGTAGTGGTATTAGAGGTAGACTGCGAGATGATGCTGATTTCATGTGTGCGGCGTGTCGGGGAAAGCAGGTGGAGATTGTTAGGCGTGAGAGGGTTGAACTTGCAGGTGAGTCTCTTGAGTGTGTGGAGGAGTTTCGTTATTTGGGAGACATGTTATGTGCCAGAGGTGGGGCTGGAGTTAGCTTGGTTGCTAGGGTGAGAAGTGGTTGGAAGAAGTTCAGGGAGCTGTTGCCTCTCCTGACATTGAGAGGACTCTCCTTACGTGCTAAGGGGTCTTTGTTTGCAGCATGTGTTAGGAGTGTGATACTGTTTGGTAGTGAGACCTGGGCAGTAAAGGAAGAGGATATTCGCAGGTTTAAACATACAGAAATGACAATGATTAGGTGGATGTGCAGTGTGTCCCTGCGTGCAAGGCTTGGGGGGGCTGGGTTTACGATGGAAGAGTTGAGAGCTAGGATGGGACTGGAGTGTATTGGTGTTATGATGAGGAGAGGTAGGCTGAGGTGGTCTGGACATGTGGAGAGGATGGGGGATGATAATTGGGTACAGAGAGTGAGAGGTGTTAATATTGGGGGAGGGGTTGGGAGGGGTAGACCGAGAAAGACATGGGATGAGGTCATTAAGTGTGACTTAAGGATTAAGGGACTGAACAGGGAGGCTGCCAGGGATCGAGCAGCGTGGAGAGCCGCCATTAGGTGACCAAGGCTGACGCATGCAAGCATGTTGGAGCCTTCAAAAACAAAATGAAACAAAACGTGTCCAACCCTGGGCACAGGCTTCACAGCCTGCTACCAAGGCCCAGTAGTCCTCCAACATACCATACACCTCTACATGTCACCACTTTGGCGCTAACACCCACCTTCCATATTGAATACATGCTAGGGATGTCTCATATAGGACTGGTGTATTGGTATTAGCGGGGGGTATTTTTACGACATGTTGGCGGGTCTTCTGGTAGATCAGTAAAGTCTGATTTAATGAAATTTAAATCCTTAAATTGTTCCCTGCCCCAGCGGGGATTTGAACCTGGGTCCGGTAGGACTGCAGGCCACTTCTCTACTAACCGAGCCACTGCCTCCTCCAAATAATAATAATGCAAATAAAATAAAATAAAAATAATGCAAGGGAGGCAACATTCCTTATTACTGGTAGGGAAGGTAGTTTATTTATAAAAGCAGGGTTACTAATAATTCCAACAGCTCTGTTCTGAATTCAGTCTAGTTGTTTTAATACAACCTCTCCACATCCATTCCACAAGGGTGAGCAATATTCAAGCTGAGAGCATATATGACTCTTATAAGTTATAGCTAACTGCTCGTCAGTGAAGGAGTTACGGACTCTGTACAATAATCCAAGTTTCTTTGAGATGGTTTTAGCAAGTGATCTGACATAAGAGGTCCAGCTGAAGGCATTGTAAAGTGAGACACCAAGAATTTCAATACTTTTAGAGATGGAAATATTAGTAGCATTGATGGTAATGTATGAATCTGGCAATATCTGTCTATCAGTAAATTATATACTGTATTTTGGTTTTACTAGCATTAAATGAGACAAGGTTGTTTTGTCCCCATTCACTGATTGTAGATAAGTCTTGATTTATGGAGAAGGCTGTACTGAGTTGAGAGTAAGACTTTGTAAATGGGTGTTTAAGTATGAAAGAACTGTGAAGTGTTGAGTCATCTGCATATGAATGGATGGGATTGTAGGTGACAGATAAGAGATCATTAACATGAACCAGGAACAGGGTTGGCACCAGAACTGATCCCTATGGTATGCTGGTTTTAACTGAGTGGAAATTGGAATCTACATCATCTACTTTTAGTCTAATTTTTCTGTTGCTGAGATATGAGGAAAGCAGAGGAGCAGAAGACATTAGTCCATAGCAAGGGAGTTTGGACAGCAGGGAACGGTGCCACACTCTGTCGAAAGCTTTAGAAATATCAAGGGCTACTGCATGAGTTTCTCCATGTAGGTCGATTGATTGATGGATGGTGGATGGTATGAGTCAGGAGAATGAGTATGTCAATTGTGGATCTATCATGGCAAAAACCATATTGTCTATCACTAATTAAGTAGTTGTATTCAAGATGTTTAACTGTGTGCTTATCAATAAAAATTTCAAATAGTTTACCAAGACAAGATGTGACAGCTATTGGTCTGTAATCAGAGGGGTCAGAGGAACCTCCTTTCTTTGGAACTGGGTGGATATTGACTTCTTTCCACAAATTAGGGAATGAAGAAGTACATATGCATAGTCTGAATAATTTAGCTAGAACAGAGGCAAGTTCTGGGGAACACTTTTTCAAAACAATTGGAGGAATTCCATCCAGGCCTGAGGTGTGTTGGTTGGAACATTGTCTAGGATGGATTTTACTTGTCTGTATTTTAGGTGGAACAATAACAGGAAAGTCAAGTTTTTGTAAATGAGCTTAGTATGCGTAATAAATTTTCTGATTTAGAGGCCCTTGTCTTTAATGAAGCTTATGATTTAATTGGTATAACAGAATCGTGGCTAAATACTGAGCGAAGACATTTTCTAGCAGAGTTTAATTTACCAGGTCAGGTGCAGGTAAGGGGCTGGATCCATTATGATGCAGCAGGGGTAAACCAGCTTTGCTGTCAGGCCCTGCTGCGGATGTCACTGACTGCACTGTGTAGTTGACCCTCGTGCGGTGTGGTGCGGTGAGGATCTGTCCCTTCTCCCCTTTGGGGCTAAGATGCGAATGAATGTGTATGAGTGGATGAGTAAATTGGTAGTGTGTTGACCTGTCTCGGCTACCACCCTTTTCTTGGGGGAAGCAGCCTAGGTATATGGATGGATGGATCACACTTTCAGTAGTGAATGGAAGAACAGAGCAGCGGGGCGGTATGCCAGACGCCTCAATCCCGAACGGAATGGCCACGAACAAATCGCCTCCATGTCACTCTGTCCCCTGCCATTTCACTACCATGCTCCCAAGTCACACCCCCCTCTCTCATATACCTCTCCACTCCATCCCTCCATCTCATCCTCGGCCTCCCCCTCCCTCGCGCCCCCTCCACCTCACTCACATACACTCTCCTCGTCAGTCTTTCACTCTCCATCCTCTCCACATGACCTAACCACCATAACGTGTTTCTCCTAACACTTCCCATCACGTGCTGTTATATATTAAATCAGGATTTCATACACTTGTAATTATCAAGCCATGTATTGAAAACACTGCCACTATTTATATTCAGCTTAGAAATCAATCGTCATAAAATCACTCATGGGTTAATTTACTGTTCACCCGGTCAGCCACTCAACATCAACAACGAAATCTACAATGTAATATTTAGTGATTTTAATTTACCAGTTCCAAATTGGGGAGAAGCCCCATCCTCACACATAGTATCAGACCTATATACAAACTTGCAGGAAAGTTCTTTGTATCAATTTGTAAATTATCCAACACGTGGAGCTAACATCCTAGACCTTGTCTTAGCCACATCAGAAAATTTAGTGAGTAATGTTATTGCAGAAGATTTAGAACAAGTGATCATCGCATAGTTACATTTAACATTAAATTCAGTGCAGACAATGTCAAGGCCAGTTGCTAGAAGTGCCCAACTTTAAGAGGTCAAATTTTAAGATATTAAAGACAATTGTACTGGCATCCCATTGTCAAAACTTCAGATATCAACGATGAATGGAATGATTTACGTGTGATGCTGTATGGTAGTGAGACCTGGGCAGTAAAGGAAGAAGATATTCGCAGGTTTAAACGTACAGAAATGACAATGATTAGGTGGATGTGCAGTGCGTCCCTGCGTGCAAGGCCTGGGGGGGCTGGGTTTACGATAGAAGAGTTGAGAGGTAGGATGGGACTG
>JAGKTI010018772.1:0-17455 GCA_018397915.1 Birgus latro | reverse complement strand
CTGGTGTTAAAGAGGTGGGATCTTCATAATTTATCTATCTATCTATCCATTGCCAGACACCATAATCCCGTAAGGGGTGGCCATTTGACTTTGAGTTTTTTTTTTTTACGGGGAGGGGCACTAACCCTCCACCAACCCACTTGTTGACACGTAGGGAGCACGTATGGTTTGGTTATATGGTTACAACCCAGCGTTGTAAATGGTTTCTTGGCTTACAGGAAACCATTTGGCTTGTCACTCAATGTAATGCCACCTGTAAAGGAAAGAAAAGCAGTAAGAAGTGACAGGAAATATAGGAGAATCATAATTTAAATAGTATAAAAATCACATCATTACACTGGTGTCAAAGTGGTGGAATTTTTCCTAAAAATTCTATGCAGATTATAATCCATTACGACACTGGTGTTTCAGCAGTGGATTTTCTTAAAAATTATAGGCAAGTTAAAAATTCCAACATTACACTGGTGACAGTGGTAGTAATCAGTTAATTTTCTTTATTTATAGGGAATCTAAATTTGGCATCATGACACTATGATGTTACTTCCACAGAACTGAAGTGTCATAAATGAATTATACAATCTCAATACTGTTTCCACAGAATCTGGGTGTCATGAATTGTACAACTATGAAAGATACCCTTCTCATTACATTTTCTATCTACCGTATCTATTGCTACACACCTTAATCCCATAAAGGGTGGCCACAAACAAAGCACCTCCACTTTGCCCTCCCCCTAACTTACACCCTCCCTCTGATACACTATACAGTATCTCTCTATTCCATCCGGGTATCTCATCCTTGGTCTCCACCCCCTCACACTCACTCTCCTAGTTAGTCTCTCTACCCTCCCACTATGGCTAAACTCTCAATGTACTTCAAACGCTATCACATCCACATCATAACAATCCTTGACTTTCTCATTTGTCAATTTGGGGGATCGGTGCTAAGATAGTCGAGCTGATACGGCATGATCTTGACATTACATTTTCATTACTTGTTAATGGCAGCTCTCCAGCAGTTTGTCTATTTTCAAGTTTAAATCAAGTAGTTAACCGAATAATTAGCGATAACTTGTTACATAACTAAATTGTTAGCCATAATTTGCCTAACAAACCTTCTTCTGTGAAGTTAGCCCAACACTACTAATACAGTCGAGGACGACAACACGGCGACACCTTCCTTCGTCAAGCTGTTTTCTGGACAATTCTCCATCAAGATAATTCGCCGTCAAAACATGGATGATTCCATTCGCATTCTGGACGATACCCTGTCACTTTATAAATATACTCAGTATTAATTAATCTATAAAGGAATTAAAGAATTTTAAGAACCCAGGAGAGGATGGAATATTTCCTGAAATGCTTAAGGTGGAAAATGATGAGTTGATGAATGCACTTTTGAAACCTTTTAATGTGGCTTGGGATAATGGTGGAATTCCAGAGAGTGGAAAAATGGAGTGATTATAAAAATACCCAAAAAGGAAGATTTAAGTGTGTGTGGAAATTGGATAACTTTGACGCCAGGGTGACCAGATTTAGCACAATTATGCTAATTTTAGCACATTTTCCAGAAAATTGTGTTTAGCATAAAATTTAGCATGTTATCAAATCTAGCATATTTTTTGCATAATCTAATAAGCTTAGGACAATTTTTAGCATGATTATAATAACTTACCACTCGTGGCTAGCTGTAGTTTCTGGATTGAAGACCAGGATACATGTTTAATATAATATGATTAATGGTAACTGTGAAAGTCCATACGTTTAACGAACCTAGAGCAGGAAATCACGGGCTTTGGAGGAGGGTAGACGTGTACTGTACAGGTCCACAGGCGCTGGGCCAGGGACGCAGGGTGGCGCCGTGGCTGTTTAAAGTCAGTTATTCAGTTGAGTCTGTGGATGCCGTCTGTTCAGGCTGCGGCAGGTTCAGTGACCATCATTTCTCTACTGCTTTAGTGCCTCCTGTAGGTTGCAGTGCTTAAGTGCGAAGTGTGGTAGGAAGAGTTTCAACTTATGTTGCACAAATATTTGTCAAATAAACTTTTAGAACCTGAGTAATTATTTATTTTAATGTTCTTCTTTCATAATTATAAGAATGCATACTGTATACAGTTAAAAACGTAGAAATAATACTATATTAATCATAAAATATAACAGAAACTGAACGTATTAAGAGCAACAAAAGATTTAGCATTATTTTTGCCAATCTAGCATAATTTCAGCTGCTGTCTAGCGTATTCCAGCTAGAGAAATCTGGTCACCCTGTTTGACGCCTGTAGATGCAAAAGCCTTTTACAAAAGCTTGTTGAACAAAGTACAGCCAGTAATTGATAAAATTTTGAGAACAAGCAGGTTTAAGAAAGGGTCGAGGTTATAAGGATCAGATTTTTATTGAAAGGCATCTAATGGAACAAGCTAATGAGATGAAAATGTCACAGTGTTTTGTGGATTTTGAAAATTAGGAGTTTGATAGTGTTTCATGTGGAGGTATGTTGAAAATTATGAGATTCTGTGGTATACCAGAAAAGTTTGTAAATATTATTAGAAGCCTGCATGAAGGTATTTTCTGTAAGGTAATGGTGGGTGGTTTTTTGATCCATTTGAAGTTAGGTCAGGAGTGATTGAAGGAGGAGTTCTTTCACCAATTGCTGTTTATTTTGGTTATGGATTATGTTATGAGAAAGGTTGTAAGAACAAGTGCAGGAATTAACTAGAAAGAAAATAAAAGGCTGCTGGATTTCGACTGTGATGATGATATTGTACTGATTTGCAGAAGTGTTTATGAGATGCACAGGGTGCTTGATTGTCTGGTGGAGGAAGAAGAAAAAGTGGGATTGGTAATAAATTGTAGACAGACTGAAATTATTAATATGAACATGGAGAACCATATCGATTGTGTAATTGGGGATAATGTGGTGAAGAATGTAGAAAATTTTAAATATCTGGGAACAATTGTATCATCTAATAGATCATTAAACAATGAAATTGAAGAGAGGATTAGACAGGCTTGGCGAGCTGTTGGAATGTTGAAATCTGTTTGGAATAATAACACGCTTTCCATACATACTAAAGTAAAAATTTACAAGTCCATGGTTAGACCAATTTTAGTTTATGGGCATGAGTCATGGTACAGTACAATTGCAACTGATCAGAAAGTATTAGGATTTGAGAATAAAATACTGAGAAGGATTCTTGGGGTAAAGTGGGAAGACAGAGTTACAAATAAAAGAGTAAGGGATATTACGAGAGTGGAACCATTTGATGAATATGTGACACTGTCTCGCTAGAAATGGCTGGGGTACAAATATAGAAAAGAAGGCAGGTTAATACAGGACGTGCCAGAGTGGACTGCTAGAGGAAGAAGAGGCAGAGGTAGGCGTTGAGGACAATGAAAAGAGAAGCAAGAGAGGAGTGTTGGTGGGACCTGAAGGAGATGGCAAGATGCATCCTGAGGGGTGCCACAGGAAATGTTTGATTTAGTGAAAATAATTGATTTTATTATCAGGATATATCAAGGACTGTGTTCATTCAATAGCGTTAGGTTTGGGTATTATTTAAAAGTTGCACATTTAGTCAATAATTAACTTATTTCTGCCTCCTTGTAGTTGACTTTGAATTATAATCTGGCGTCACTCATAGCTGTCTTCGTTCATTTTTATTGGTACCACAACATCCCGAGCGTACTGAAGAGATACGGTACAAATATACATTCACCTCAAAGACAATACTGTATCTGTTGTCCATCGGCATAGGCACGGATGCAAACCGTGGGGATAGGTGTGACTGAGCAGTATGAAAGCCAAATTATATACAGTATATAGACAGGTAGATAGATATCATCAGCCTTACAAGTCCATTGCTGAACAAAGACCTACCCCAGTCTTCATGAATTCCATGACCGAGCCAATCTCTGCCACATTTTTTCAGCAAATTTCTCTTCACCTCCTGTTTAGCCTTAGTGGTAGGTGGGGGGCGCTCACCATCTACTCACTCGATGTAGTGCTGCTCTCAGGTTTCTGCCCTTTCCTCTCATCCATCTTTCTTTCCTTCAATCATCTGTCTTTCATTCCTTCCTCTTCCTTCTGCCTGTGGGTGCCTCTACACTGAGTGACAAGCCAAATGGTTTCCTGTACACCAGGAAACCATTTACTATGCAGGGTGGTAACCATATAACCAAATTTTGACACCTGGTGGTTTAGTGGGTAATTAACCCATCACGTCCCGACCGATTTCCAACCTCCAATACCCCCCAGTCCCAAGCATTTTCGGATTTTTTTTTTTTTTTGGCTCAAACCTTTTTTGGTGAGAAACAATGAAAATTCAGAGAGAAATCGCCCTCCTGAGGCTATAATTGGTGCTACACATGATGAGTCAGCCTTACGTTTTCCCTCTTTCTCAGGGTACCTGGCTAAAGAAAACAAACTATGGAAGGGTTAACTAATTCAAGCCACTTTAAATTACGTATTTATTTATGTATTTGGTACGAATTTATGTGTAGTACAAGACTATATTGGTTTTCACACATTTATATAGCCAATAGAAGCATTGTTCAGTCACCAAACACATCCACATATGACACCTTCCTTTATGACATTATCACCTCATCACTTCTGTTTGTTTCTTCTCTAGCTTCTTTATTTGTTTGTCCTCCACCTCAGGAATCACTTTCACCGTGAATTTCGTCATTGGAGAGACCGTGGGGCAACATACCTGTACTGGCCAGGTTACTGCTAACATGTGAATTGCCCAGTGTGGGGGGGAGGGGGGTTAGGTGGGGCCAGGCAGTATCCCCACTTGACAGCAGGTAGAGGAAAGTCTCCCACATATGCCTACCAAAAATCACCCATGAAACTTGAAAATTGTGCAAATTATGACCCTTGCAATTGCCCGATGTACCCATACGTCGATGGGTGTGGCTGTGACAAAACGTTGCGACGTACCCATACGTCGATGGGTGTAGCTGTGACAAAACGTTGTGACGTACCCGTACGTCGATGGGTGTAGCTGTGACAAAACGTTGCGACGTACCCATACGTCGATGGGATTCCTCGGGTTAAGGCACTGCAACATGGAATGTGAGGGTTATGAATGATGAGGTGAAAGAGAGAGAGGTTGTACAGGTGCTTGAGAGTGCAAAAGTGGATATATGTGGAATAACTGAAACTAAATGGAGAAGTGAGAGTGTGAGAGAATGGGAGTATGGATGGGGTATATGCGCGGGAGTAGGTGAGAATGAGAGGGCGAAAGAAGGAGTGTGTATTGCTGTGAGCAACAGATGGAAGGAGAATGTAAGAGAGTATGGATCAGCTGTGTCAAGGATTGTGTGGGTAAGAGTGAAAGTTGGACTACACATGGGCAATTGTGTGTGTGTATGCGCCAATACAAGATCGTGTAAGTAGAGTGAGAGAAGAGTTCTGGACAAATGTGGAAGCCTGCTTGGAAAGTTTGAAAGGAATGAGAGAGTGTTTCTGATTGGAGATATGAATGGAAAAGTAGGGAATGAGAAGGTGGATGGAGTGGTTGGTGAGTGGGGTGTGCCTGCAGAGATAGATGAGAATGGCAGTGCTTTAGTGGACATTTGTGCTGGGAGGGGGTTGGTGTTATCTAATCCCCCCTTCAGGCACAGAATGATCCATAGGTATACATGGCGAGTGGTGAGAAGGGTGGAAGGTGGAATGAATGAACGGAAGGCAGTGATTGACTGTGTGTGTGGATGAAAGGATGAGATGTGTAATGGATCCAAGAGTATATAGAGGTTAGGGAAGTGGACTTTCTGGCCACCACTTGGTGGTGGCCAGAATCAGAATCCAAACAAGATGGAGGAAAAGAAGGGAAGGACAGGAGGAAGTATTTCTTACAAGGAGGGTAGAAAAGTTACAAGAGGATGGAATAAAGGCTGAATATAAAAGGGAAGTGGAGGAGCGATTGGGTAAATATAGATTGGAGCAGATGGGGGACGTGGAAGGTGTGTGCAAGATATTCACAGAAGAAATCTGTGTAGCATGTGAAGTGGTGTGTGGGGTGAAGAGAAGACGAAAGGGGGTTCAGGGAACAGCATGGTGGACTGAAGAGGTGAGACAGGCTGTGGCACAAAAGAAGAAAGCATATAATGAGAGGATGAGGAACAGGGGTGTCAAAGAAGCTGAGAGAACGAGAGAGTTATATGTAGTGAGGAGGAGAGAGGTGAAAAGATTAGTAAGAGAGAGTAAGAAGAGAGTGGATGAGGAATTTGGAAGGAATTTGAGTGCAAAGTGGAGGGAATGTAAGAAAATGTTCTGGAAGGAGGTAAAGAGAGCTAGACAGGGTGCCAATGAAGTCAGTGGGGGTGTGAAAGATAAAAATGGTAGATTACTAGTGGAGAAGGGAGAAAAAGTAAACAGACGGAGAGAGCACTTTAATGAACTGTTGAACACAGAGAATGAAAGTAATGCAGGTATAAGTGGCTGGGGAATCGCAGGGAGAAGGAGGGTTGTGAGAAGAGAGGAAGAAATCACCAGGATGGAAGTGGTGGAAGCATTGAAGAAAGTTAAAATGGGGAAAGCCCCAGGAATTGATGGAGTGTGTGGTGAAATGCTGAAGCATGGGGGAGAGATAGTAATAGAATGGATGTGGAAGGTGTGCAGATTGGCTTGGGAGGAGGGTAGAGTCCCGGAGGATTGGAAGTCAGATATAATTATTCCTCTGTACAAAGGAAAAGGGGAAAAGCAGTGTGTGGTAATAATAGGGGCATTTGCCTTCTCAGTGTAATAGGAAAAGTATATGGTAGGATACTTATTGAGAGAGTTAGGGAAATAACAGGAATTAGATGGAGAAGAACAGGGAGGTTTTAGGAAGGAAAGAGGTTGTGTAGACCAGATATTCATTCTTAGATCCCTAGTGGAAATGTTTCTAGAGAAGGGCAAGAAGTTGTATGCAGCCTTCATGGATCTGGAGAAGGCATATGACAGGGTGGATAGACAAGGATTGTGGAAAGTATTAAGAATATATGGAATGGATGGGAAGTTGTTGAAGGCAGTGAAGAGTATGTATGAGGGTGCTAAGGCTGCAGTGCGTGTGGATGGCAAACTGAGTGAATCTTTCCATTTGAAGGTTGGATTGAAACAAGGATGTGTCGTGTCCCCATGGTTGTTCAATCTGTACATGGATGGGATTATAAAAGAGATACAAGGTTGGGCAGTGGATGTTGGAGCAGCCCTAGTGAGAGAGGGCAGTGTTTGGAAACTCCCTGTACTGCTGTTTTGCAGATGATACTGTGTTGTTGCGCGAAGACGAAGGGGAGCTGCAGGGCTTGGTAGATGAGTCTGGGAGAGTGTGTAAGAAACGGAATCTAAAGGTGAATGTAGGGAAGAGTAAAGTGATGGTCTTTGAGAGAAGTGAAGTCAGTGAATGTACAGTGAGATTGGATGGGGAGGATATGGAGAATGTGAGTGCATTTAAGTACTTGGGCAGTGTGATGAGTAAGGATGGAAGTCTGGAGGGTGAAGTGCTTGAAAGGGTGCAGCAGGGAAGGAAGGTTGCTGGTTCGTTGAAAACAGTGATGAGAAACAGGGAGGTGAGCATGGAAGTGAAAAAGTTGTTACATGACAGTACTGTGATACCAACTCTAACATATGGAAGTGAAGCTTGGACCCTGTTGGAAGGACAGAAGTCAGGAGTGGGAGTAGTGGAAATGAGTTACAGTGCTTCCTCCAATTTTGCGAGAATATGGTCAACAAAAAACCTCGCAAAATCGAAATTCGCAAAGTTTAAACAATTAAATATATGCAATAAAGGTAAATTGGTCGACATCACCCCAAGGTAAGCACTTTTTCCCACTCTTACTCTCGACTCTACCTCTTAATTTTGTGATGATAAATGAAACAAACATGGACTGATGTATTGTACAGTAATATTATTATGAAAACATCATAGGTAACAAACATAAAAAAGAAAAAATGCATATTTACACTGATGTGAAGACTGGCGTGGTGTACGGGACTGGTGGCGGGGCAAGGCGGGTGCAACTACTGTGGTGTAAACAAACATAGGGGGCGGCAGAACACCGAACTAGGAGGCACAGTCAGGGTGACCAGATTTAGCATAATTTTGCTAATTTTAGCATATTTTTCCAGAAAATTGTGTGTTTAGCACAAAATTTAGCATGTTATCAAATCTAGCATATTTTTTGCATAATCTAATAAGCTTATTACAATTTTTAGCATGATTAGAATAACTGACCACTCATGGCTAGCACTAGTTTCTGGATTGAAGACCAGGATACATGTTTAATATAATATGATTAATGGTAACTGTGAAAGTCCATACTTTTAACAAACCTAGAGCAGGAAATCACGGGCTTTGGAGGAGGGTAGACGTGTACTGTACAGATCCACAGGCGCTGGGACCCAGGGTGCCGCCGTGGCTGACTAAAGTCAGTTATTCAGCTGAGTCTGTGGATGCCGTCTGTTCAGGCTGTGGCAGGTTCAGTGCCCATCATTTCTCTACTGCTTAGTACCTCCTGTAGGTTGCAGTGCTTAAGTGTGAAGTGTGGTAGGAAGAGTTTCAGCTTATGTTTCACAAACATTTGTCAAATAAACTTTTAGAACCTGAGTAATTATTTATTTTAATGTTCTTCTTTCATAATTATAAGAATGCATACTGTATACAGTTAAAAACGTAGAAATAATACTATATTAATCATAAAATATAACAGAAACCGAACGTATTAAGAGCAACAAAAGATTTAGCATTATTTTTGCCAATCTAGCATAATTTCAGCTGCTGTCTAGCGTATTCCAGCTAGAGAAATCTGGTCACCCTGCCCACCACTCGACCTCGCAAAGTGTGTGATCGCTCGCAAAGTTCATAAATGTTAAAAAATAAATGACTTGGAACTACCTCGCAAAATTGGTGATTCGCAAAGTTAAAGTTCGCAAAGTTGAAGGATGTACTGTATTTGAGAGGAGCATGTGGAGTCACATGGAGAGACAGACTAACAAATGAGGAAGTGAAGGAGCATTGTGGTGTGGTTGTGGACATGATAGGAAGCGTTAGGAGAAACACGTTAAGGTGGTTTGGGCATGTGGAGAGGATGGAGATTGAAAGACTGATGAGGAGAGTGCATGTGAGTGAGGTGGAGGGGGCGAGAGGGAGGGAGAGGCCGAGGATGAGATGGAGGGATGGAGTGGAGAGGTACATGAGAGAGGGGGGTGTGAGTTGGGAGCGTGGTAGTGAAATGGCGGGGGACAGAGCGACATGGAGGCGATTTGTTTGTGGCCACCCTGTACGGGATTGAGGCGTCTGGCAATCGATAGATAGATATGTGGGAGACCTTCCTCTACCTGCTGTCAAGCAGGGATACTGCCTGGACCCACTTAACCCCCCCTCCCCCTCACACTGGGCAATTCACCTGTTAGCAGTAACCAGGCCAGTAATGGTATGTTACCCCACAGTCTGTCCAATGACGAAATTCACGGTGAAAGTGATTCCTGAGGTGGAGGACATAGAAACAAAGAGGCTAGAGTTAGAAACAAACTGAAGTGATGAGGTCCTAATGTCATAAAGGAAGTTGCCATATACTGTGGTTTTGGGTAAGTGAACAATGCTTTTATCGCCTATATTATTGTGTGAAAACCAATATAGACTTGTACTACACATAAATTTGTACCAAATTAATAAATTAGGTAACCCTTCCATAGTTCGTTTTCTTTAGCCAGGTACCCTGTAAAAGAAGGAAAATGTAAGGCTAATTGACACCTGTATGATCATTTTTAACCTCAGGAGGATGATTTCTCTATGAATTTTTGATGTTTCTCACCAAAAGCAGAGGTTTGAGCCAAAAAAAAAAGTTGAAAATCGGTCGGGATCTGGGGGTAGGCTGGGTAAAAAAACGGTCAGGACTGGGTGGGTTAAGACCCTATTCACACAAATAAGGGACAAAAAGCATGAAATAAATGCAATGGAACCAGAGAATGGGAAATTAGAGGTGAGTATGGAAAATATTTAGCAGTTGACAGGGAACAACGAGTCCTTGGCAATCGTGAAGAATAACCTGCCTCCTCTCAGGCTCTGACAGTACAAATGTGCACCTGAAGCACCTACTACAAACCAGTGTTGCACTGCACTTAATCCTTGGCACTCTGAATTCTAATTTCTTAACACTGCGCATTCTTTTCTTACTTGCACTGCACTTGAAACTCACCAGTGTTGCACTGTGCACTTAAGCCTTTGCATTCTGAACTCTAATTTCTTAACACTCCACATTTTTTTCTTACTTGCTCTGCACTTGATACTCACCAGTTTACAGTAGCACTCTGCACTTAAGTCTTTGCACTCTAAATTCTAATTTCTTAACTTCACATTTTTTCTTAATTTCTTAACACTTCACATTTTTTTCTTAATTTCTTAACACTTCACATTTTTTCTTAACACTGCACAATACCGTAAATTCCCATGTGGTCTAGTGGCGAGTTTTTGCTGTTTATTTACTGTCAGAGTCCGAGAGTAAGTGTTGCAGGAGGCCAAGGGGTGCGTCGTTGGGACGTGGTGTTGGACTACCCACTGCAGATGACTCCGAAGATAGCCGGAAACTCACATCCAGTGGCAACTCCACCTTGGCTGATGTGCTGGGCTGTGGCTCAGAGGTGGAAGGCCTGTCTTGGGGAGGCAGTGGTGTGGAGCCAGGGCTGGGCACGGTGGGGGTCATGGGCCTGAAAAAACTGTCAATGGTTGCTTGATGTAAGGAATAGGGCCTGGTGAATGATAATGCGCTGCCTAAAAGCGTGCACTTCCTCCACAAGTCCCAGGGGCCCTATCTCCCTGTCACAGTCAGGGTGTTCAAGGTAGTCCACGACGAACTCCACATGTTCCTGGAGAAAGCTTAGCTTGGAAATGTGGTGCACTGAGAGGAGTCCACATCATCCTCCCTGTCCTCGCCTTAATCTTCAAACTGGGTACTTATACCTGCAACTGAAGATGCGATCTCGATATCAGACATGATCTGATACCCAGGATCGCCCTTGTTGTCGTCCAACCACTCACTCACTTCGTCCACATCCACCTTGTCGTCTGCAACACGAAGACATGCAGGGAAGTCATCCATGTCAAAACCTAGAAAGTCGTGCACCATATCAGCTCCGTGAAGCAGAGGAGACTAACCATTTCCAAGAGTTTTGACAGGGACTTCCTTCCATGTACTGGCCCAGTTGTAGATGGCTGACTTGAGGTTGTAATGCCAAAGGTCTTTCAGAGTCCACTGGCCTTGCATGTCCGTCCCTCCCTGCACTCGTCCTCGTCCTTGAGAACAACCATCACCTCGTCCAGGAACTTCCATCAGTAACGCCTCTTCGTTGCCATGATCACCCCTTGGTCCATTGGCTGGATGAGAGCAGTCGTATTAGGTGGCAAAAACAAGCACCTAATGCAGCCATTCTCAGCCACCAACTCCTTGTCGGACGGATGCTCAGGTGCATTGTCCAGAAGAAGGAGAGCCTTTACCTGGTCATGCGGGATTCCCAGTGTATTCATCTGATAATGGATGACCACTTTGATGAATTGCTGGTGAAACCAGTCTCTGAAGATCCTGGTTGTGAACCAAGCCTTTACAGAATGGTACCACATGACAGAAAGGACATCCACCACCCCACAAAGGCACTGAGGCTGCTTTGCACGGCCAACAAAAATGGGCTTAAGCCAGTGCATGCCGTTAGCATTGGTGCAACACAAAGCAGATATCTGTTGCTTTGAGAGCTTGTGGCCAGGTACATGCTTCTCTGTCTCCTCTGCTAGAGTGTTCGTTGGCAGTGAGCGATAGAATAGACCAGTTTTGTCAGCGATGTAGACTTGACTGAGAGTGAGGCCCTCCCTGTCGATCAAGCCCATCACCTGCTGAAACTCCTCTACTCTCCCCTTGTTGGCATCCAGAGCTTCACCATGGGCCTTACGGTTGGTAAGTCCATGTCGTAACTTGAAAGCGAAGAGCCAACCCTCGGATACATTGAAGTCTGGAGTGTCGTGTAACCTTGCGAACTTCTTGGCAGCAGCCTTCAACTCCATACCACGCACCAGCACACCAGCAGCACATTGTTGTCGATACCAAATCAGCATGGAGCGGTCGATTTCTGCAATCCTGGGAGGGTACATTCTGCCGCATGTTGTGTTTGGTTTTCGATGCAAAGTCAGCTGTGTACTGGGCGAGTTTGTCCCAGAATTTCTTGATAGAGCGGGCCAGGCTGTACTCTCGGAGGATGCGAGATGTCGACCATCCCACGTTCACCTTTTCCAATATCTCCCTCTTCTTCTCCAGAGTCAGGACCGCTTGTTTCCTCTTCTCAGGCAACGGGGCCATCATCACACACACAAGTAAGAGGCAGCAGAGGAACAACAGGGCCCGCAGCAGGTAGGGCAATACCACAAAAGTGAGCACGTGGGCAGCCATGGTGACGAGCGTGCACTCTCGACGATGGGTGAGCAGGAAATGGGGAGGAGGCAGTGTCACCCTGGCGGACGTCAGCAGAACTATGTGCCAAAACACAGCTGGTCAGTGCCATGCACCAAGTTCAAAATAAGGTTGAAAAAAATGTCAGAATTTTTTTTGCTTTTCTACATTTTTTGGCCATTTTTGGGTTCCGAAGGCCTGGGGCCAAAATGTCCAGACATTGGGGTGTTCGGGGATTGGACGTCCGGTTATTAAAGAAATTACTGTATATTGATACGTCCCCATCCCACACTGCCGCAGGCTCCAATAGCAGTAGTTCAGCATAGGAAGGATGTTTCCCAGTGAGTTGTTCTTCCTATGGTCAGCCTTGCAGTGTACAGCCCACAAGATCAGCTGAGGCAAAAATAAATAGAGATATCCCGATTATCCGGACTATATGGTGCGAAGGGGTGACTGAATAGTCTGAAATCACGATTAATCCGGCGGAAACAAAAAACAAGTACTACTTAGACTGATTTATTTACCGGAAAATGTACACTTAACGTAGCAGAAAGACCTTACCAAATCTTTGCATATGCATCCTGCTTGTTTCTGTATTTTTCTAGTTTCAGTTTGGTAAATTTCTTTATCTTGCTGAAAAATTTCCTCTCTGTTATTATCGTCATGTTCCTGAAGCTGTACAGTTGCGTTCGTGAGTCCTGATACACATGTAGTTGTCTTGTCTGATGTTGTGTCCACTGTTGGTAGGATGTTGAACTATTTCACGTGCTAACCGACCAAATTATGTTCAGTGTATCAAGCAGTAAGCACAAAAGTTCCTTATTCCAAAAGCAGTGAGCATTGCAATAGACAACAAAAACACCTGTGTATCGGGACTCATGAATGCGACTGTACCTACAATTGTTTCCAGCACAATGGAAGAAACTCAACATATTCAAGTGTGGATTTTGTTTCCCAACTTCCAAACTGGAGATTAAGTTAGGTTAAATTATTAGGTGCAGTTAAGCTAAGTTAGGCCAGGTTTGGTTAAACAATTAGATCAGAACAGTACCTTCCACCATTACGTTAACTAACAACAAGAGTTGCACACCAGCAGAATAGCTAAAAACAACGGGGAAACAGATTTAACAAGAAATGTTTATTTGCCAACCTAGAAATAATCAGAAAAACATAACAGAATATCAGGATGAACTGGTTTGGTAAGGTGCTTTTACTGCTTACAGTAAAGCATATGTTTAGCCCCCTCAGTGGCCGTGAGTTCAGAAATTTGCGTGCTCCCGTGGCAGGCCTTGGAACCATTTTTTCTGTGTTTCAAAATCAGTTTCATTTTCTTACAGATGTGGTAAGACTCGTCTGGTGCACTTTAAATTTTTTTTTTTTGTTGTCCCTAAACCCATCTTCTGATTTGCTATGAATCGTGAAAAATAAAATTAGGGCGCATGTTACATTAGCATTAAAACATACTGACGAAAACATCTGGGATGAACTGACCACCTGGCTGTTTGGGATGGTACAGCAGGTTTGTATAACCATACCAGTGACTTTCGTTCCCTTCCCATAATTGTTCGCAGATTTTATAGCTCCCTAACTCAACGTCATTGACACCGGTGCAGTAATGCATTGTTCAAGGATGGCAGCTATGAAGGGGTTAATGAAATACATAATTATTTGTATCAATACTGTCTCAAACGTACACATAACAACAAACGAAGAATGAGCAGTAAAGTACACTTAGCTGCAAAGAGCAGAAATAACTGTATGCTCTGTCCGTCCGAAATGTGTTGGAAACCACGACATTAAACAAAAAATCTGGGATGCTAACTTATGAGAAGACGTGAGAATTTTTTTTTTTCTTCTGACTAGTAAATATTTTTGCTCCATTTCGTCCCCTAAAATTGTGAAACCTATAAATTTTCATGTAAGCATACAGCCTAATGACCTTGCCAAGTCAATTTATATTCCTCTAGTTTGTTTTCTGTATTTTTCTGCCTATTTTGAGGGTGGTAAATTACCTTTCTCTTGCAGCAAGATTTCCTCTCTTATTATCATAATGTTCCTTAAGCCTTACCTACTATTGTTTCTGGCATAATGGAAGAAACTTACTCAAAATTAAGGGGCATGTTACATTAGCATTTAAACATATCGGCGAAGACATCTGAGAGGAATTGACCGCCTGGCTGCTTGCGACAGTAGAGTAGGGCCGTGTAAACATATCAGTGACCTTCGATCCCTTCCCATAATTGCTCGCAGTTTTTTTTTATAGCTTTTAACTCATCGTCATTGACACCGGTACAGTAAAGCATCGTTCGAGGCCGACAACTATGAAGGGGTTAATGTAATACATTATTGTTTGCATCAATACTCCCTCTTTCACACACACACTTAAGAACGAACAAAAGAATAAACATAATGTACACTTAACTGAAAGAGACAGAAATAACTGTATGCTCTGCCAGTCTGAAATGGGAAGCGGAATATCTAATGAAGAATGTGAAAATGAATGCTAACTTAAGAGAACACGTGAGATGGTAGAGTAATTTTTTTCTGATTAGCAAACATTTCTGTTCCATTTCATCCCCTAAAATTGTGAAACCCATAAATTTTCGTCTAAGCATACAGCCTAAAGACTTTACCAGTTCAATTCATATTCCTCTACTTTGTTTTCTATATTATTCTACTTTGAATTTGTTAATAATTACCTTCTCTTGCTGAAAGATTTCCTCCTTTATCATCATCACGTTCTTTAGGCCGTACCTACGACTTTCTGGCACGGTGGAAGAAACTTATTCAGCGTAATAAGAAGTGGATTTCAATTAGAAGTGGATTTCATTTCCCAAATCTCCAACTGGAGCTTAGGTTAGGATGGGTTAAATTATTAGGTAGTTAAGCAATGTTAGGCTAGGTTAGGTTATCAGTCGCCTAACAAAACTCCACCTTGCCATCCATGTGACCGAGTTGTGAGCAGGAGGTGTGGGTGGGGGGGCAGACTCACGCTCGTTTACCCATGCCTCGCTCGCTAGCAACCGGAGCTATCGTACGAATAATTCTATGTATTACTGTACCACTGAACCATTCAGTCACGGCCCGGATATACCGAAGGCTGGATAATCCGAGCCTGGATAATCAAGCTTTCACTGTACTGGCTTCTTAAGTTCACTGTTTTCCTTTTCCAAATAATTACACTTAAAGCTTGCCAAGTTCACTTCATTATTTTCACAAATACCTATGATATACAAACTTACTAACTGCAATTACACTTCACTGTTTGCCAATAACACTTCACTATTTTCACAAGTACCAGTGATATGCAGACTTCACTGACACTGCACTACTCTCAAACTGAACTGAAAACCAACTGACTTCTTTTGTCTCTTCTGCATCCCTATATAAGCTTCCTAGTTCTAGAGTGATCCACACTACTCCACATTTCTCAAATATTCTCGAAGGGGGCATCGGTTACAGCAGTTACCAACTCGGAAACATCCGAAACATGCCATAGTTTTCTTACACTGCATAACACTCTAAATTATTTAGCATACAAGCTTAATTTAAATTACATAATTTAACAAACAATCACATAAATAAAACATTGCAGTAAGATCTCACTATAACGGACTAATTGGGGCCCAAACCATTCCGAAAAATGCAAAATTCCGATAAAAGCAACATCTGGACTTCGCCCTTCTAATCCGGACTTTTTCCAATATATCAGACATTAGTCCGGATCAAATGAATGGTTTTGAAAGTGTTTTGACTACCATTGTGATACTGTAGTGTGTTATAACTTCACTACATTGATCAGATGGTATAATATATATACTGTAATAATACTGTGCTGTACACTGATAAACATGTCTTTTATTTACCTTATTGTGGTGAACATAGCAGAAGTGGTCCATACTGCTTCTGGCTTTATTGGACTTTTTCCGATAGTAATCCCTCCAATATCCGACGTAATAGAGCCAAAGGCATGTCCGGACAGTGGTCTTATCCAGATATTGGCCCTCAAGCTCCAGCACCGGTCATTCATGACCCTAACCTAACCTAACCCAAATCAGAAAACTACCTTCCTACCTCCCTACCGGACATGTATAGCACTTATTTAGGTCCCTTTTCACATAAATAATGTACACAAAGCATGAATTAATTGAAATTTAACCAAAAAATGATGATTTAGAGGTGAGTAAAGCATAGGTGCTCAGAACTTGCCACCATAGTATAAGTAAGTATCGGACATGGAAATCATCTTTTCTCACATTTTATGCACTAAATTATTGGATACAAAGCATCAAATACAGTAAATGATGTAAATTGTTACCAGAAAAATGGTTAGGTTAGGTTAGGTTATGACCGGACATGAAATTCACTGGCATTCACCTTTTTCACAGCTAGTGCACTAAAATAATGAACACAAAGCATGAATTCATTTAAATTTTACCCAAAAAGAATGAATTTGAGGTAAGTTAGGATCAGCTGTTCACTGAGTTGGCAGCTTTGTTTAGGTACAGGACATGAAAATCAATGGCATTCACCTTTTTCACAGCTGGTGCACTTCAATACTAGTGGTAACCATGCATGAACAAACTAAATTAAAAGCAGGAAATTATGATTAACAAAATGGTTAGGTTAGGTTATGACCGGACATGAAATTCACTGGCATCCACCTTTTTCATAGCTGGTGCACTTCAAAACCATGCATGAAAGAATTAAATTCAAAGGAAGAAATTATGATTAATATTTATGGTAATTTTTTAACCCATTTACAGCATGCTGAAAAGAGGTTAGACATGAAAACCTTTATGGTAATCATCTTTCACACAAATCAATGGCATTCACCTTTTTCATAGCTGGTGTACTTCAAAACCATGCATGAAAAAATTAAATTGAAAGCAGGAAATTATGATTACCATTTATGGTAATTTTTTAACCCATTTACAGCATGCTGAAAACAGGTTAGACATGAAAATCTTTATGGTAATCATCTTTCACACAAATCAATGGCATTCACCTTTTTCATAGCTGGTGCACTTCAAAACCATGC
>JAGKTI010018771.1:0-17456 GCA_018397915.1 Birgus latro | reverse complement strand
AAAGTCCGCCACTAGGTAGCGGGGGCAAAGTTTTCTGGCCGCATGCCCTTGCTGGCGTCAACCCCTGTAACGTAGTGGGATACGTTGTGTGATATGTAAAGTGCATGTGGTGTAGTGCATATGATAGTTAGAGGAAATGTTTGGGAGAGTATGCTGGTCTACTCTCCATGTTACTGTCACACTGAAAAGGTCAGCAAAGGAGGATGATTAGGTAGCTAGTGAAAGGAGCTCCAGCTCTCCCTATCACCAGCATTCCATTCCCCTCGGGAGTACTACCCTGTTCGGCCCGTGCTACAGCCTCCTCCTACAAGTTAGTTGTTTTTACCGGGTGGGGCACTAACCCACCACCATCCCTTTTAGTCGCCTCTTACGACAAGCAGGGATACTGGGGGAGAATTGTTGAAAACCCCCTACCCCCAGGGGGGGGGTATAAATAGCACTCAGGGTTCTTCTACAGTTTTTCATATATATTTATTTCTTGAAAGCACTGGCTACTTAAAAAGAAAACAGAGGCACCCAACTGACGGCCCACGGCTCGAGCTATCGCCATCGAGCGTCACGAAAGTGACGGCCCGCGGTTAAGTGGTTAAGCTCCAATGACTCGCCACTAGACCACACAGGAATTAACAGTGATGTGATGTGGTGTGATGTAACAGTCATGAACAGTACATTAAAGTGAAGGAAAACATTTAGAAAAGTGCTGGCGAAAAGTACAGCACAAGTTCGAAGGATTTAGTGAATTGCATCGGTGAATTCCTGCAGGTGCCTCAGGTGCACCTTCATGCTGTCAAGTCTGGGAAGACGGAGCGGGTTATACCTCAGGACGGCCACAGCCTTCTCGTAAGTACCCTAACTTCAGCTCCTTGTTTTGTTCTTCCCATTTCATTAATTTCATGCATAGATTGTGTGAAAGGTGATTTCCATAATGATTTTCATGTCTAACTGTTTCTCAGCATGCTGTAAAGTGGTAAAAAATGTCCATAAATCTAAATCATAATTTCCTGTTATCAATTTATTTTTTCATGCATTGTGACCAATAGTATTTAAGGGCACAAGCTGTGAAAAAGGTGGTTTTCAGTGATTTCCATGTCTGATACTTACTTTCAGCATGCTGTAGAATGGTGAACACCTTTGCCATACTCAACTCTTAATCATCATTTTTCTGGGAACAATTTATTTATTTGATGCTTTGTATCCCATATTTTAGTGCATAAGATATGAGAAATGGTGATTTTCATAGTGATTGCCATGTCCAATACTTACTTACACTAAGCTGCCAAGTGGTGAACTCCTATGCCTTACTTACCTCAATATCATCATTTTTTGGTTAAAATTCAATGAATTCATGCTTTGTGTTCACTATTTTAGTGCATAAGATGTGAAAAAGGGTGATTTTCATAGTGATTGCCATGTCCGATACTTACACTCAGCTCTAAGTGGTGAACACCTATGCCCTACTCAGCTGAAAATCATCATTTTTCTTGTAACAGTTTATTTATTTGATGCTTTGTATCCCATATTTTAGGGCAAAAGATGTGAGAAAGGGTGATTTTCATAGTAATTGCCATGTCCGATACTTACGCCATGCTGCCAAGTGGTAGTAGCAGTAGTAGTAGTTGTTCCCTAGGCAGTCTGGCCGAACAGCCCCGAGTCCCAAAGAAAGGCCATGGCCGAGACCGGGCTTTCCCACAGAGCTCTCAAGGAGTGTATGTTGTGTTGTTGGCTTAGGTGATTGTGTGCAGTGCAGTCTTCCATGATGTGCTTAATAGTATGGGGTGCTGTGTTGCATCCTGGACAGGCATCAGCGACGGCGTCATCCAGCCTCTTCTGATAACTTAAGAGGGCTTGATGATGCCCACATCTCAGCCTGCCCAGGTGGACCCTGTCCTCACGGGGGAGATAGCATTCGGAAGGATGGATATTTGGAGGCCGTGCATGCAGCTGTGTGTTGTCTTTGAGTGAATGAATGGAACGGCGAGTGATTTGAGTATGAATATGCTTCTGGAAGCTGGTCTGAGGTGGGCAGGGGGGGAAGAGATGATAGTATTTGTGTATGATGTCGTGTGCTGGGTGTTGTTTTGATGTTCCTTGGTGTGTGTGGATGTGCTGCCATGTAGTGTAGTGGATGTTGTGGGTTTGTGGAGGTTGCAGTGAGAATTTGGGTGCCTCTCATGCCAAGTGGTGAACACCTATGCCTTACTCACCTCAAAATCAGCATTATTTGGTTAAAATTCAATGAATTCATGGTTTGTGTTCATTATTTTAGTGCAAAAGATGTGAGAAAGGGTGATTTTCACAGTGATTGCCACGTCCGAAACTTACTTTCACTATGCTGCCAAGTGGTGAACACCTCTGCCTTACTCACCTCAAAATCATCATTTTTTGGTTAAAATTCATTTAATTCATGCTTTGTGTTCATTATTTATGTGAAAGGGGACTTAAATAAGTGCTATGCATGTCCAGTAGGGAGGTAGAGAGGTGGTTTTCTGATTTAGGTTAGGTTAGGGTCAGGAATGACTGGTGCAGGAGCTTCAGGGCCAGTATCCGGACAAGACCACTTTCCGGATATGCCATTGCCTCTATTACGTAGAATAGTGGGAAGATTATTGTATATTACCTGTGCAATGAAGCTTAGAATACAATATGAGGTTCTTGTAATGAGTAAATGGATAATGTTCAGTATATATCCCATTTCAGTGGGTACCCTGTTAACCACTGTTATGATTGCATCATTTATTTTTAGCATATTCTTGCTATTTCCACATAATATGATTGAGCTTGTGAGAATTTTGAGGTTGTCAGGGTTAGATGTCACCTTCATCAATCCCTTCACTACCAAATGTCTCTCCTAGACAGAAAAATAATTGACACTTGACATCATTGATAAAATATGAAAGATTGCTTTGAGTTGAGAGCATTAATAGTTTCTCCAAGTGGTTGTTTTCCATTGCCAGTTTCTGGATCATGCCCACCCCACTGTAGTATTGAAATGCTGATGTCTTTCCTATTTTATATTTGTGCCTTTCTTATGCTTTTATTTGGCTTTGGAGAGCATTTTCTGAACTGTTGAAGTTAAATATAGCTTCCATTAACCACTTACTCCTGTTGCATGTAAGTGCTGTACTTTACTCCCCCTTTGTGGGACTATTCTCTGATGCTCAGAGGAAAATCAGTGGTGGGGTTTCATGCTGTGTACTGGTGAAGGCTAGTAGTCCCATTACATTCATACACTTTTTTATAGGCTTGATGATCTAGTGAATGAAAGTACTCTAACTGGATTTGGTCCATCTGGGTCTACTTCTGAGGAATGGTTGAGGTTTTTTGCTCACATAATGCCACTCAGGGAAGGGCAGTTGGCCACTTACTGTTGATGTCCGGATTAAACCTTTGTGCTCCTGATGGGGCAGTACCCGGCCGGATGATAGATGGATGGGTGGAATCTCTAACATATGAGAGGAAATTTTCAAGTTGAATAACTTCTGTAACTGGCAGGAGTTATCTGGAAATGGCATCACTGGAATAAAGAGGTTAAGGCAGTGGAAACTGAGAGATTCACCAATAAAGGTTGATGTGGAGTGCCTCCATGAATTACTTTGCCTTGAAATAATGTATTTGCCCATCCCAGGGCCTAATACACTCATTATTTGATAATAAAGGATTGGATGATAGTTTTAGATAGATAGATGGATAGATAGATGTATTTCTCTAAGTTGTGTTTCCCAACAGGTAGAGCAAAGAGAGAGGGCCTGACTGTGTACAAGACTGAGGTGAGGAAACCACAGTATGGAGACATTTACCTCCTTGACAAACACTTTGGTGAGTACTGTACAGCACTTCTTACTTATTAACACTTCTGTCCAAGGATATTGTTTGCTTTATTTACTGTACATCCTGACTATCTCATTTAGCTTTGGAGAGACCTCTTATAGTGAAGTTTAATGATGATTGTTCTAACCCCTTCACTCTGAATCCCCAGAGCTAAATAAAATTATCTGTAATTGGCAAGAATAATCTAACACAATAATACAGTAACACCTAATGCCCAGTTTTGCTGGTCTGAATTTGCATGTACAAATATTGAGTGTAGCAGTGTAAGTCTGGGACAATTTACTTCAGATTATTAACCCCTTAACTGCAGCTAAGGTGGCAAAAGTGATTCCTCTGGTGCAGCAATCCACCCAAAAGTCACCCATTTTCAGCTCAGTAATTTTCATAGTAATGAACAAGAAAAAAATAATAAGACATACACAAGAAAGCTAAACTTTTCTACTTACCTTTTAGCACTTTAGTGAATGTCTATATGCTCTTACGTTGCCATAGAGATAAGTGGAATAAACATAATTTTTGGTGTTTTTGTGTGTTGCTGTAGCAAACTAGTTGCATTTGTGTGAGTAGTGCGCTCAGCAGGAAGCTTGAACGACGAACTGGCAACCCCAAATGTGGGTAGATGAATACATGACGCAGCTTTTGAAACAGAACTGTGGATTTTGAAAGGAATGTTGCAGTCTGTTGATAGGTCCTTTTAAAAGGAACGTCACAGTTAAGGGGTTAAAATGTATGGAGCTGAAGAGACTAAAAACTATTAAGGCTTTGGCTGCTCTGAATACATTTAAATATTGTACTTCATTTATTCTACAACTGTATAGCTTTGTTCAGCTGAGAGAATTAAGCTGACACTGAGTTCAGATTTGCTTTTAATTGAGCATTTTGCTGCCATTGCTACACAGAAGTACAGTAAGACTTCACTATAACGGACTAATTGGGGCCCTAACCATTCCGAAAAATGCGAAATTCCGATAAAAGCGACATCCGGACTTTCCCCTGCTAATCCGGACTTTTTCCGATTTATCAGACATTAGTCCCGATTGCACCACTGGTTTTTAAACTGTTTTCACTACCATTGCAGTACTGTACTATGTTATACCTTCTCTATATTAATCTATCTATCTATTGCCAGACGCCTTAATCCCGCACGGGGTGGCCACAAACAAATCGCCTCCATGTCACTCTGTCCCCTGCCATTTCGTTACCACGCTCCCAACTCACACCTCCCTCTCTCATATACCTCTCCACTCCATCCCTCCATCTCATCCTCGGCCTCCCCCTCCCTCTCGCCCCCTCCACCTCACTCACATACACTCTCTCGTCAGTCTTTCACTCTCCATCCTCTCGACATGCCCAAACCACCTTAACGTGTTTCTCCTAACGCTTCCCATCACGTCCTCAACCAAACCACAACACTCCTTCACTTCCTCATTTGTTAGTCTGTCTCTCCATGTGATTCCACATGCTCCTCTCAAATAACTCATTTCCACTGCTCTCACTCTTGACTTCTGTCCTTCCAACAGGGTCCAAGCTTCACTTCCATATATCAGAGTTGGTATCACAATACTGTCATGTAACAACTTTTCACTTCTAATGCTCACCTCTCTGTTTCTTATGACTGCTTTCAACGAACCAGCAACCTTCCTTCCCTGCTGCACCCTTTTGAGCACTTCACCCTCCAGACTTCCATCCTTACTATATTAATCAGATGGTATAATAATACTGTACTGTACACTGATAAACATGTCTTTTATTTACCTTATTGTGGTGAACATAGCTGAAGTGGTCAGGCAGTCCGGACTGCTTCTGGCTTTATTGGACTTTTTCCGATATACAGTATAGGAATTTAGTCCGGAAGCTCCTCGAGTCCGATAAAAGCGAATTCCGGTCTATTGAAGTCCGTTATATCAAGGTTTTACTGTAATGTATTCAGGTGAATATCAGACAGCTTTATTCGTAGCAGCCATGGCTCAGTGGGTTAGAGCGCTCTGCTCTGACCCGAGGATTGAATCCACCCAAGGGCCATTGGTAGACATCAGGAAGGGCATCCGGTCATAAAATGCTACACACTCCAGTCCAAAAGTTCTCTACCCAGGGGCAACGCCTTAGCCCTTTGGGGATACCAGGCGTAATACCAAAATTTTTATCAGCCAGCTCTGTTCATGTGAGAAATTGCACCAGAGTTAAGCACAGACACTTCAAGGGAAGACATAAACATGTAATGTATCGTCTGATTTACAAGTTATTGATTGGATATATAAGAGCTGCATTGTTGTGATAAGGAAATTGCAAAATTTAACCAGTTATGATTGTTCCTTAAGCAAGAGAGATGCTGTTGGGAATGTGGCTCTTGAGTGTATGTGTTAACTTTGCTTCTTTTGAGTTATGATTTGTGTGGTGAGCAGTGTAACAGCTAGCTTAGTTTCAAGAGTGATAAGCAGTTGGAGGAAGTTTAGAGAAATATTACTGCAATTGACAATGAATGTACTCTGGATATGAATTGAAAATGTACAGATTATAGTACTCTGGCAAAGAAACATGGGCTGTAAAGGAGAAAGGTGTCTGAGGATTTTAACTAACTGAAAGGGGAATGGTGAGATGGATGTGTAGTGCCGTAGTGAGGGACAGAACAATGTGTGCAGATTGTAGAGGATTCCTGGGCATTTGTGAGGTGATGTGTACTGTATGAGTAAGCTGAGGTGGTTTGGACACATGGAGTGAATGTGTGAGAGTAACTGGATGACAGATTGTACAGACCTCAGTGGAACAGAGTCCCTGTGGGTATACTGAGGAAAACGTGGGATGAATCCTAAGAAGGAACTTCAAAGTTAGGAGACTGGACCAGAATATTACAGGAGACTGTGCAGGTTGGAGAGCATCCGGTGAAGAACTCAGACCCTTGCATGCATGGAACATGCTCTGAATTCATTTATATGTATTTATGCATTTTTCATATTAATTATCATATGACCTTTCTGTTCTTTCAGTTCCATACAGTGATTCCTTGGCATGGGTGCGTGAGTACTACTACAAGTCTCCCCTTGTACTGTTGGAGCGCTTCACCCTGAGGGACCCAGCAACCACCTACCACTACCCTCTCTCCCCCACTGTCAAGTCTGTTTTCACCCTAAATGAGAGTGATGATGGTGACTCACTTCTATGTATTGTTCATTATCAGAGGAGCCCAGGGAAGAGAAACACTGAGGAGAGGAAGGTGAGAGGCAAGGTTGGTATTGTCGATGTGTGTTAATAGGAATCTTTTCTTGGGAAGGATTTTTCCTAGCTGAATAAAATTATCTGGTGTTAAACTCAATAAAATCCATACCTGCACAGCAGACCCTTGTTCTATGATGAACTGGGTATGCAATGAATTGTTTATACGATGCCTATGACGTTAGAACTTTTTTTCGATGTACAGTCACATTTTTAGCACATGAGGTGCCGCACGTCAAAACCTGCCAACGCACCACCCTTGGCAAAACCCGGATTATGTGGTATACATCAATTTTAACCCTATCATGTAGGCTCGGATGAAAGTCAATTACAGCACTGTATGTATAGTCGAAATCACTTTGAAAAGAAACTGGTGCATCAGTCTTATCAACACCAACTCTGCTAGCTGAGCTGACATTGGCAAGTCAGTACACACCAACATCCCATCTGGCCTGTCGCTTGGGGGGGATCGGGGATAGTAAGGGGTGGAGAGGACATTTTTTTCTGCGTGTTGCTGGCCAGCTGGGTGGAGCATCAACCAATAAGAACATGAGAGGAGGTAAAACACACATTCTGATTGGCTGTCTATGGTGGTGCATGGAAAAAAAAGAGAATACTGTAATAGAGAATGGGACCATCATTAAAGTTCCCCACTCCTCAGCTGCTGCTGCACGAGCCAATAAGAATGGAGGGTGAAATTTACTGCGTTTTTTAATTTTCATTTTGTGCCACGAGATTCAGGCAAAGTTCATGTGGGTAGATAGAGGGTTATCCTGGTAATAATGCTATTATTCTGTTATTATAATTATTATTACTATATTATTGTCCATGCTGTGTGTCTACAATGTTACTTTAATGTTTTTAAAGAGCATGTTGTGCCACAAGATGCAGGCAAATTTCATTTGGGTACATAGAGGGTAATCAGGGTAATAATAATAATAATAATAATAATAATAATAATAATAATAATAATACAGTAATCTTCCCACTATCTGACGTAATAGATAGTGGCCCTGAAGCTCCAACACCGGTCATTCCTGACCTTAACCTAACCTAACCTAAATCAGAAAACCACCTACCTACCTCCCTACCGGACATTCATAGCACATATTTAAGACCCCATTCACATAAATCATGGACACAAAGCATGAATTAATTGAATTTTAACCAAAAAATAATGATTTTGAGGAGAGTAAGGCAGAGGTGTTCACAAGTTGACCGCATAGTGTACGTAATGGCAATCACTAAGAAAGTCACCTCTTTCACAGTCTTTGCACCCAAATATGGGATACAAAGCATGAAATAAACAAATTGTTACCAGAAAACTATGATTTAGAGGTATGGCAGAAATGTTCACCAGTTGACTAGATAGTGAACGTATGTAAGAGACATGGTAATCACTGAGAAAATCACCTCTTTCACAGCCTTTGCACTCAAATATGGGACACAAATAAAATGTAACCAGAGAATGAGGATTTAGAAGTGATCATGGAAAATATTTGGCAGCTGACAGTGTACTTACATGTCCGTGGTGGCTGTTTACCTCACCTCTAAAGCTCTGACAGTGGTGAAAATGCTCTTGAAGCATGTACAGTAATCCAGTGTTGAACTGCACTTAATCCTTAACACTGTGAATTATGATTATTTAAACAAAAACTCACGGCAGTTCAGAGACAACTGGCGGAGTGGTGGAAGGGGGAGACAGTGGGAGTGTGAATGTAAACAAGGCCATTCGGCGCCATGTGCCAAATTCAAACTTACGAGTAAAAAAATAAAAAACGGATTTTTTTCTTCTTCTTTTTTTTTTCAGTTTTTTGGCATTTTTGGGTTTCGAACATCAGCCTACAATGTCCGAACAGCAAGGTAACCGGATAGTGGTCGTCCGGAAAGTAGAGAGATTACTTAAATATTATAATTATAATAAATATTATTATTATTATTATTATTATTATTATTATTATTATCATTATTATTATTACTGTACATTATTCTTTATGCTGTGTGTCTACAATCTTACTTCTGTGTTTTAAAAAGCTTTTATTTCATTTTCTGCCACAAATTGCATGAAAAGTTCATCTATCTATCTATCTATCTATCTATCTATCTATCTATTGCTAGACACCATAATCCCATAAGGGGTGGCCATTTGACTTTGGGTTGTTTGTTTTACAGGGAGGGGCACTAACCCTCTACCAACCCACTTGTTGACACGTAGGGAGCACGTATGGTTTGGTTATATGGTTACTACCCAGCGTTGTAAATGGTTTCTTGGCTTACAGGAAACCATTTCGCTTGTCACTCAATGTAAAGCAACCTGTAAAGGAAAGAAAAGCAATAAGAAGTGACAGGAAAGATGGGAGAAATAGGAAGAGAGGAGGGCAGGCACAGAAAAAGAATGATAAAGGCTAAGGAGAAAGTAGGCAGCACTACATCAAGTGAATGGATGATGGTTGCCACCGCCTACCACTAAAAATTTGTCAAAAATTACAATTAATAACCATAACAAAACAAGTTAACAGACAAAAAATATGGCCAAAAACACACCTTGATCAGTATCTACACATTACACACATAACAATACTAAAATATGAACAGTCTAGCACAAATAGAAAAAAAGTTATTGTTGTGACAACACTGGACCTTGGTGAACTTTGCAATTTGTGGCGAAGTTTGCTTGTAGTGCGTTGGCAGGTTTTGACGTGCGGCCCTTCATATACAGTCATTATGTTCCCATGCTAAGCTTGTCTGGTTGATGTACAATTGCTGTTTTTACTCATGTGATTGCTGACGTGGACTCTCACATCATTTGTTTGTTCCAAGATGGCTTTTAAACTCAGTTATCAGGTGCATTAATGTCAGTGATGGAACAGTAATGTAGTATTGGAATTCAATCAGCAGGTGAAATACAGTACTGTTAAATGAAACAGCTACCAGTTTAGGTGAGTTGGAAGCTAATTTTTACTTATTTATGGCAGTAAGCAACAAATGAAGTGAAATTACTACCAGTTCAGGTGATTTTGATTTTTTTAACTTTGTTGGGTGGGTCACTTTCGGCCAGAAACACGTCACAATTGACTCATTATACAATTAAATTGTTATGCGATGGATTTTATAATACTCATCATCATCATCATCATTATCATCCTCTTGTAAAAAGAGGGTGTGTAGTACCTAGCATCATTTGTAGAAGCAGAAGCGTCAGTTGAAGACTGATAGAATATTTTCAGCCGAATGAAAGCATTTGCGATTAGCATTAGCAAATTACCAATGAACACATTCATAGCAAAGACAGAAGTCATTGTTGAATCACCATTACAGTAACTTTAGTGCTTTGTAACTAGCCTGATGGGACAATACTAAGCTGAAAAGCATTATGGCAAGTAGAAACTGCTACTGGCTAGACATTGGTAGTGCTGACTGCTGTGTCTACAGTGTGCAAGAATTTGCCAGTTAGGTATAATAAGGAACGTACAGTACTTAATATGAACCACCTTGCATACTTTATATGGACCACTCTGATTGTCTGTTGGTAGGAAGAATACAGTAAAAGAGGTGTTTTTATAGGCCTGGTAAAGAGGGTAACATTGTTTCTTTGCACAGGCTAGGAAGAGGGAGGTTGGTGAGGAACAGCCAGGAGTGTACACCGAGTCCAATTCCAACCTGAACCTTTCCCTTGTGGAGTCGATGTTGACTAATCCTGATCAGAAGAGGATTGTGTCTGCTCCCATCCTTAGCCCACAGCCCTTCCAAGTCTACCTTGTACAGCTGCCTCCAGATAAAGATTCCAGTCAGTACATCATATTACATTGTAATAAACAGAAAGAGCACTATGTGTAGTTTAGTTCCGTCATTATTTGATGAATCCATTGGTTCATGTGATATGAAATTGGCTATTTAATGATTGATGCACAACCTGGGATTAACAATATATTTTTATCATTTATAAAGCTTCCAGTATGCTTGTATGCATTGGCCTTGGTCACCTATTAATGGCTCTCCACACTGCTCAGTCTCAGGCAGCCTCCCTATTCAGTCCCTTATCCCTGAGTTTACACTCAATGACTTTGTCCCACGTCTTTCTCTATCTACCTCTTGCAACCCTACCCCTGACATTCACACTTCTCACCTTCCACACCCAAGTGTCGTTTTCCATCCTCTCATCCTGCCCAAAGCACCTCAATCTACCCTCCTTATTGCAACAACAAATTATTCCAGTCCTGTCCTTCCTCTGAACTCTTCAGTCACAATCCTAGCTCCCCCAGGCCTCGCATTCAAGGACGCACACCACATTCATCTAATCATTGTCATTTCTGTACATTTGAGCCTATGAATATCTTTTTCCTTTACTGGCCAGGTTTCACTATCATACAGCATTACACTCCTAATTCGTTCTGCATACAAAGATCCTGTAGCATGAAGGGTGAGCCCTGTTAGTATTAGGAGAGGCAACAGCTCCCTGAACTTTCTCAAACCACTTCTTACCATAGACACAGAGCTAGCTCAAGTCCCACCTCCAGCAGATAGCATATTCCCCAAATAACGAAACTCCTCCACACACTCAAGAGACTTTCCTCCAAGATCAGCCCTTTCATGCCTGACAATCTCTACTGTACATACTGCACACATGAAATCAACATAGTTTTGCAGTGTACTTTTAATACCACTACAGCTGTTATCCACACATTTATCACAAAGACTCTACAAGATGGAGGTACTTCCCACACCCTTGTGGTAAACTGCACATGTCTGCACTTCCTTTGCTTTGACAGTACCACCATCAGCACCAGATATAATCACTTGTGTTTTATCCACATTTACTCCACATTTAAGAGAGCAGTGGAGGAAAAGTGGCAGAAGTGGCTAAAGTGGTTACAGGACAGGGGTTCAGTTGAAATAAGAACTGAATATACTGAGACCAAGAAACACGTCAAGAGACAAGTGAAGAGGAAAAAAAGGAGGTAAATGATGATCTAGGAAGAAAACAAATTATTCTGAAAATAGGAAATTAATCTGGAAAGAGGTGCAGAAATGTGGAAGTGATAGAGGAAAGATGTGAAAGTGTGAAGGATGTAAGTGGTAGATTATTAACCCATGAGGATGAAGTAAGGACCCAATGGAAAGAATATTTTGAAAGCCTGATGAATGGGAATAGAGAGAGCAGAGTGGCTGTAAATATGATTGGTTTTGGGGATGTGCAGACAAGGAATGCTGTGCCAGAAAATATGACACTCACACAGGTGAGGAATGCTGTGAAACAGCTGAAAAATGAGAAAGGAGCTGGAGTTGATGAGGTGTATGCAGCGATAATTAAGGCTAGTGGAGAGGGCAGAATGAAGTGCTTGTTGGAGATATGTAAAAGGCATGGATGAGTGAAACTGTGGCAGCAGAGTGGAAAAAGGCTGTGATTGTACCCCTGTACAAAAATAAAGATGAGCAAAGTGAGTGCAAGCATTATCGCGGCATAAGTTTATTGAGTGTGGTAGGAAAGGTATATGAAAGAATTGTTATAGAGAAAATATGAGAGATATCAGAGGTCCTGGTGAATGTTGAACAGGGTGGCTTTAGGAGTGGCAGAGGATGTGTGGATCAGATATTTGCAGTAAGACAGATAGTAGAGAAGGCTTGTGAAAAGGACCACAAGGTGTTTATAGCATTCATGCATCTGCAGCAAGCATACAACAAGGTAGACAGAGAAGGATTGTGGAAGGTTCTGCGCATGTACAGTGTAGATGGTAAGCTGCTAGGAGCCATCAAGAGTTTTTATAATGGTAGAGAAGCATGTGTAAGGGTAAATGGGCTTTTGAGTGAATGGTTCACAGTCAGTGTGGGCTTGTGACATTGGTACATGATGTCTCCATGGTTATTCAGTATAGATATATATGGATGGGGTGATGAGAGAAGTAAAAACATGAGTAATGGAAAGAGGGATGGTACTGGTAATGAATGGTGATGGATGGAATATCTCTAAAATGTTGTATGCTGATGATGCAGTACTACTTGCAAATACTGCACTAGAACTTGGTAGACTAGTGCAAAGTTTTGCTAATGTCTGTGAGTGTTGTGCCTTGTGAGTAAATGTAGAAAAGAGTAAAGTGATGGTTATTGAGAGGGAAGGTGAATCCCAGTGTGATGTTACCGTGAATGGAGAGAGACTGGATTGGTGAGAGAGTTCAAATACCTGGGTACGGTAATAGAAAAGAGAGGGAAATGTGCAAAAGAAGTGGAAAGTAGAGTGACACAAGGAAGGAAAGTAGCTGGTGCCATGAAGGCCTTGATAAGAAACAGAGGCTTGAGTGTTGCAGCTGCACGAGGCTTACATGAAGGAGTGTTAGTACCAACTTAGATGTGAGACTAATGTGTGGCATGAAAATGAAAAGTCAGGAGTAAGAGCAGTTGAGATGGGACTGCTGAGGAGTGTATGTGGAGTACAGAGAGTGGATAGGATACAAAATAATGTGATCCGTGAAAGATGTGAAGTAAGGGAGTCTGTGGACACCAGAATCGAAGAAAGTGTACTGAGATGCTATGATCATGTGGAGAGAATGGATATCAGTAGGGTGGTGGAAAAAGTATTTCTGAGTGAATTTGAAAGAAGAAGGAGGAGAGGTAGGCCAAGGAGAAGGTGGAATGATTTGGTGGATGAGTGTGTGAGGAAGAGAGGTATGGAAGTTACTGAGGCTAGTCCTGACAAGAGATTGAGCTGGCTGGATGAATGTTGTGAGAAGAAGTGCATGATCAGGGATTTGGCACCCCTTTTTAACATAACAGTGTCCGGATTGACTCTGTTGGATACGTTTATGTGAAGCTACAGAATGTGGTGAATGTTTTTGGCTTATCAGATAGAGCCAGGATTCCGGGAGCTTGAATGATGAGTGAATGGAAGTGTGGTCTATTGGACTAGGCAAACTTTGGCTGTCTGGATGTGCTACTCCTCACCCCGCCCTATGGTGGGAGAGGAGGTCCAGATGATGATGATGATGATACTCTCAAACCCTTGTACCCCACTCCATTCTTAAATCTTTCCTCTGCCTCTGTTTCATTCTCAGCAGTCAACAACAAGCCATCAGCCTACAACATCTCGTATGGGAGTCCATTTCTGGAGTCATATGAGAGAGCTTCAGACATCATGACAAGCAATAAGGGACTCAAGAGTGATCCCTGATTCACGCCAACGTTCACAAAAAACTCATCACTCAAATTTCCACTCTTTCTCACTTAGGTTTGAGCACCCACATACATAGCCATAACTACTCTAACCAGCTACTCCTCCATCTCAAGCTTTCTCTTACAGTAATATGATACAGAAGAACCCTTTAACGATGCAGTTGGTTAAGTAAGAACCCATCACTAGGTGGGGTATCGCATCTCGGGGTAGATGTAACGTGTAAAGTATAGGAATGTGTTTTTGAGCCTTGGGTTTACCCCCCAAACAAGTCTGAAACCCACCCAAATGGGTCCAAAAAAAAAGCTTAAAGCCAGTCTAAATGGCTTAACAGCTGTAAAAGAAACTAACCTAAGCCTAAACCCAGTGACTGTCTCGCTTGTATGCAGTCAGGGTCACCGAAGAATGAGATCTCCGACTCATATTCAAGCAACATTGTATATAGTCCCACCATCAGACAGTCCAGGGACAATCAAATAAACATCTGTTATGCATAATGATAATGTATGAATAATGCAGAATCGTTGAAGGTGCAACTTGTTGTGACAGAGAATCGTTGATGTTTTGACAGGGAATTAATTCTCTTGACGGGGAATGCAATCAATGTTGCGACTGGGATAGCCTTTCAACAGCCTCTCTTTACGTCATTTTAGTCACTGTTCTGTTGCTTAGCCCCTTTATTTTCTTCTCTCTTATTTGGAAATTCCATTGTATTTTCAAAGTATTTTCCCTTGAACAGCCCGAATGTAAACACATGATTTATCGATCGATGATGCGATCAGGATAGCCTTTTCAGTGGCCCCTCTTTGTATAATTTTAGTTACTGCTGTGGTTGCTGAGCTCCTTTATTTTCTTCTCTCATATTTTCCAACATTTATTTAGAAATTCCTTTGTATTTTTTAAGCGTTTTTCCTTGAAGGCCCGAGAGAAGTGAAGTCTGAATGTACAGTGAGGCTGGATGAAGAGGAAATGGAAAATGTGAGTGCATTTAAGTACCTGGGTAGTGTGATGAATAAGGGTGGAAGTTTAGAGGGTGAAGTGCTTGAAAGGGTGCAACAGGGAAGAAAATTTGCCGGTTCCTTGGAAACAGTGATAAGAAATAGGGAAGTGAGCATGGAAGTGAAAAAGCTACTACATGACAGTATTGCGATACCAATTCTAACATATGGAAATGAAGCTTGGACCTTGTTGGAGGGACAGAAGTTAAGAGTGAGAGCAGTAGAAATGAGTCATTTGAGAGGAGCATGTGGAGTCACATGCAGAGACAGACTGACAAATGAGGAAGTGAAGAAGCATTGTGGTGTCGATGTGGATGTGATAGGAAGCATTAGGAGAAACACACTGTGGTGGTTTGGACATGTGGAGAGGGTGGAGACTGAGAGACTGGCGAGGAGAGTGTATGTGAGTGAGGTGGAGGAAAGGGGGGAGGGGTGGCCAAGGATGAGATGGAGGGATGGAATGGAGAGGTACAGTATATGAGAGAGGGGGGTGTGAGCTGGGAGCCCGGCAATGAAATGGTGGGGGACAGGGCGACATGGAGGCGATTTGTTTGTGGCCACCCCTTACAGGATGAAGGTGTCTGGCAATAGATAGATATATAGATAGATTTGTCCTTGAACAGTCCGTTTATAAACACATGATTTATCGATGTCACAGTTTTCATTAGTGCATGAAATGTTTATTCTTTAAGGCTTTCATAATTATTAATATTTATTTTGAATTATTACTATGTATTCCATGATAGATTAGATGTTCAGTGAAATATTCTTTGTTGAGTTGCCTAGTTGTCCACACTGTTTTGTACCTTGTCTGATGGGGGAGAATCCATACCCCAAATGACGGTGTTCACTCCCCCTATGACTAAAACACATTAATCTAAGTCTAAAAGCAGTTTATAAATCAACCTAAACCTAAACACAAAATGTAAGTCTAAAATATCATCAAATTGGTAAAAATAGTAAAAGACCCATCGCAAAACCGGGGATAGGCCTATAATAGGAAGGGTAGGGATTTCTACCCCCCATCACTATTCCGGTGTATTGCATCTAGGGATATCGTAAATTGGGGTTTGCCTATAACGCAGTATTCAGTCAGTATTACATTTTGGTAACTTAAGTCAACAACACCAGATATCTGGTAGTTTAGCAGTTAAAGTTGTCAATTAGATACCAGTTCTGTGCATGAGTTTGAAAATTCAGGATGTGACTGAAGATTTTCAGTATCCCTGACTACTTTGGAGAGAGTTCCAGCATACTTGACCTCTTCCATACAACTAATCCATCTACTTATGCTGTTAATTTTCTCTCTCCATTGGGCTCCTCAGATTACAACCTTATCACCTTAACCTGTCCTATTGTTCCAGTAAGGACTGTGATCTCTCCCAAGAAGCGGCAGCTGTGGTACTTTGGAGCTACTGATTGGGAGGCCCTCAGGCAGTCTATACTTCTTTGATTTTCCTTGGAATGATTATTGCTTCCATGGCCAAGATCCATCTGAGTGTGCCTTGCACATTACAGAGGTTATTCTCTCATGCATGGAATCATACATTCCTGTGTTATATCCAGTGACTGATGCAAAAACCATGCTTTAATCATGCTTGTTTTATGCTGTCCACAAGAAGGCCTACGAAATGTACCGCAACCAACCCACCTCTGAATCTCATCTCTTATATATTTCTGCCTGAAATCATGCAAAGTCAGTTCTTCGCCCTACTAGAAATAATTTCATTCATATTAAATGCTCTGAACTCTCCAACTCAAATTCTTCCGCTCCATTTGACACCTTGCCAAAAACCGTTCTAACAACATTACATCATCATCCTTCCCTCCTGTTTTCTGCTCTGATGGCTCTGTAGCTGTTTCTTCTACTGATAAAGCAGAAATCTTTGCTCAAACTTTCCCCCTCAGTCCCACCTCAGATGATTCTGGTGCTGTTCCTCCACCATAGTGGTGGGCGTGTAGCACCCGGCTAGCAACAAACTCTCATCCCTTTTCTGTACAGCTCTCTAATGCAAGAGTTAACTGTTACTTCCAGTCCTTCATGTATGCTACAGGCCTGCTCTGGAACTGTCTCCCAGTGTCTGTATTTCCTACTGCTTATGATCACCAGTCCTTCAGACACAGTGTGCCCAGTCATCTCGAAACTAATGGATCTTAAATTTCTCTCTCTGTTGTCTTGTTTTTGTTTTTTCTTGGAGGAAACAGTTTCCAGTCTCCTGGTTTTTGCTTCCTTCTTCCATGCATTCATTCATTCATTC
>JAGKTI010018770.1:0-17457 GCA_018397915.1 Birgus latro | reverse complement strand
CTGGTGTTAAAGAGGTGGGATCTTCATAATTTATCTATCTATCTATCTATTGCCAGACACCATAATCCCGTAAGGGGTGGCCATTTGACTTTGAGTTTTTTTTTTTACGGGGAGGGGCACTAACCCTCCACCAACCCACTTGTTGACACGTAGGGAGCACGTATGGTTTGGTTATATGGTTACAACCCAGCGTTGTAAATGGTTTCTTGGCTTACAGGAAACCATTTGGCTTGTCACTCAATGTAATGCCACCTGTAAAGGAAAGAAAAGCAGTAAGAAGTGACAGGAAATATAGGAGAATCATAATTTAAATAGTATAAAAATCACATCATTACACTGGTGTCAAAGTGGTGGAATTTTTCCTAAAAATTCTATGCAGATTATAATCCATTACGACACTGGTGTTTCAGCAGTGGATTTTCTTAAAAATTATAGGCAAGTTAAAAATTCCAACATTACACTGGTGACAGCGGTAGTAATCAGTTAATTTTCTTTATTTATAGGGAATCTAAATTTGGCATCATGACACTATGATGTTACTTCCACAGAACTGAAGTGTCATAAATGAATTATACAATCTCAATACTGTTTCCACAGAATCTGGGTGTCATGAATTGTACAACTATGAAAGATACCCTTCTCATTACATTTTCTATCTACCGTATCTATTGCTACACACCTTAATCCCATAAAGGGTGGCCACAAACAAAGCACCTCCACTTTGCCCTCCCCCTAACTTACACCCTCCCTCTGATACACTATACAGTATCTCTCTATTCCATCCGGGTATCTCATCCTTGGTCTCCACCCCCTCACACTCACTCTCCTAGTTAGTCTCTCTACCCTCCCACTATGGCTAAACTCTCAATGTACTTCAAACGCTATCACATCCACATCATAACAATCCTTGACTTTCTCATTTGTCAATTTGGGGGATCGGTGCTAAGATAGTCGAGCTGATACGGCATGATCTTGACATTACATTTTCATTACTTGTTAATGGCAGCTCTCCAGCAGTTTGTCTATTTTCAAGTTTAAATCAAGTAGTTAACCGAATAATTAGCGATAACTTGTTACATAACTAAATTGTTAGCCATAATTTGCCTAACAAACCTTCTTCTGTGAAGTTAGCCCAACACTACTAATACAGTCGAGGACGACAACACGGCGACACCTTCCTTCGTCAAGCTGTTTTCTGGACAATTCTCCATCAAGATAATTCGCCGTCAAAACATGGATGATTCCATTCGCATTCTGGACGATACCCTGTCACTTTATAAATGTACTCAGTATTAATTAATCTATAAAGGAATTAAAGAATTTTAAGAACCCAGGAGAGGATGGAATATTTCCTGAAATGCTTAAGGTGGAAAATGATGAGTTGATGAATGCACTTTTGAAACCTTTTAATGTGGCTTGGGATAATGGTGGAATTCCAGAGAGTGGAAAAATGGAGTGATTATAAAAATACCCAAAAAGGAAGATTTAAGTGTGTGTGGAAATTGGATAACTTTGACGCCAGGGTGACCAGATTTAGCACAATTATGCTAATTTTAGCACATTTTCCAGAAAATTGTGTTTAGCATAAAATTTAGCATGTTATCAAATCTAGCATATTTTTTGCATAATCTAATAAGCTTAGGACAATTTTTAGCATGATTATAATAACTTACCACTCGTGGCTAGCTGTAGTTTCTGGATTGAAGACCAGGATACATGTTTAATATAATATGATTAATGGTAACTGTGAAAGTCCATACGTTTAACGAACCTAGAGCAGGAAATCACGGGCTTTGGAGGAGGGTAGACGTGTACTGTACAGGTCCACAGGCGCTGGGCCAGGGACGCAGGGTGGCGCCGTGGCTGTTTAAAGTCAGTTATTCAGTTGAGTCTGTGGATGCCGTCTGTTCAGGCTGCGGCAGGTTCAGTGACCATCATTTCTCTACTGCTTCAGTGCCTCCTGTAGGTTGCAGTGCTTAAGTGCGAAGTGTGGTAGGAAGAGTTTCAACTTATGTTGCACAAATATTTGTCAAATAAACTTTTAGAACCTGAGTAATTATTTATTTTAATGTTCTTCTTTCATAATTATAAGAATGCATACTGTATACAGTTAAAAACGTAGAAATAATACTATATTAATCATAAAATATAACAGAAACTGAACGTATTAAGAGCAACAAAAGATTTAGCATTATTTTTGCCAATCTAGCATAATTTCAGCTGCTGTCTAGCGTATTCCAGCTAGAGAAATCTGGTCACCCTGTTTGACGCCTGTAGATGCAAAAGCCTTTTACAAAAGCTTGTTGAACAAAGTACAGCCAGTAATTGATAAAATTTTGAGAACAAGCAGGTTTAAGAAAGGGTCGAGGTTATAAGGATCAGATTTTTATTGAAAGGCATCTAATGGAACAAGCTAATGAGATGAAAATGTCACAGTGTTTTGTGGATTTTGAAAATTAGGAGTTTGATAGTGTTTCATGTGGAGGTATGTTGAAAATTATGAGATTCTGTGGTATACCAGAAAAGTTTGTAAATATTATTAGAAGCCTGCATGAAGGTATTTTCTGTAAGGTAATGGTGGGTGGTTTTTTGATCCATTTGAAGTTAGGTCAGGAGTGATTGAAGGAGGAGTTCTTTCACCAATTGCTGTTTATTTTGGTTATGGATTATGTTATGAGAAAGGTTGTAAGAACAAGTGCAGGAATTAACTAGAAAGAAAATAAAAGGCTGCTGGATTTCGACTGTGATGATGATATTGTACTGATTTGCAGAAGTGTTTATGAGATGCACAGGGTGCTTGATTGTCTGGTGGAGGAAGAAGAAAAAGTGGGATTGGTAATAAATTGTAGACAGACTGAAATTATTAATATGAACATGGAGAACCATATCGATTGTGTAATTGGGGATAATGTGGTGAAGAATGTAGAAAATTTTAAATATCTGGGAACAATTGTATCATCTAATAGATCATTAAACAATGAAATTGAAGAGAGGATTAGACAGGCTTGGCGAGCTGTTGGAATGTTGAAATCTGTTTGGAATAATAACACGCTTTCCATACATACTAAAGTAAAAATTTACAAGTCCATGGTTAGACCAATTTTAGTTTATGGGCATGAGTCATGGTACAGTACAATTGCAACTGATCAGAAAGTATTAGGATTTGAGAATAAAATACTGAGAAGGATTCTTGGGGTAAAGTGGGAAGACAGAGTTACAAATAAAAGAGTAAGGGATATTACGAGAGTGGAACCATTTGATGAATATGTGACACTGTCTCGCTAGAAATGGCTGGGGTACAAATATAGAAAAGAAGGCAGGTTAATACAGGACGTGCCAGAGTGGACTGCTAGAGGAAGAAGAGGCAGAGGTAGGCGTTGAGGACAATGAAAAGAGAAGCAAGAGAGGAGTGTTGGTGGGACCTGAAGGAGATGGCAAGATGCATCCTGAGGGGTGCCACAGGAAATGTTTGATTTAGTGAAAATAATTGATTTTATTATCAGGATATATCAAGGACTGTGTTCATTCAATAGCGTTAGGTTTGGGTATTATTTAAAAGTTGCACATTTAGTCAATAATTAACTTATTTCTGCCTCCTTGTAGTTGACTTTGAATTATAATCTGGCGTCACTCATAGCTGTCTTCGTTCATTTTTATTGGTACCACAACATCCCGAGCGTACTGAAGAGATACGGTACAAATATACATTCACCTCAAAGACAATACTGTATCTGTTGTCCATCGGCATAGGCACGGATGCAAACCGTGGGGATAGGTGTGACTGAGCAGTATGAAAGCCAAATTATATACAGTATATAGACAGGTAGATAGATATCATCAGCCTTACAAGTCCATTGCTGAACAAAGACCTACCCCAGTCTTCATGAATTCCATGACCGAGCCAATCTCTGCCACATTTTTTCAGCAAATTTCTCTTCACCTCCTGTTTAGCCTTAGTGGTAGGTGGGGGGCGCTCACCATCTACTCACTCGATGTAGTGCTGCTCTCAGGTTTCTGCCCTTTCCTCTCATCCATCTTTCTTTCCTTCAATCATCTTCTGTCTTTCATTCCTTCCTCTTCCTTCTGCCTGTGGGTGCCTCTACACTGAGTGACAAGCCAAATGGTTTCCTGTACACCAGGAAACCATTTACTATGCAGGGTGGTAACCATATAACCAAATTTTGACACCTGGTGGTTTAGTGGGTAATTAACCCATCACGTCCCGACCGATTTCCAACCTCCAATACCCCCCAGTCCCAAGCATTTTCGGATTTTTTTTTTTTTTTGGCTCAAACCTTTTTTGGTGAGAAACAATGAAAATTCAGAGAGAAATCGCCCTCCTGAGGCTATAATTGGTGCTACACATGATGAGTCAGCCTTACGTTTTCCCTCTTTCTCAGGGTACCTGGCTAAAGAAAACAAACTATGGAAGGGTTAACTAATTCAAGCCACTTTAAATTACGTATTTATTTATGTATTTGGTACGAATTTATGTGTAGTACAAGACTATATTGGTTTTCACACATTTATATAGCCAATAGAAGCATTGTTCAGTCACCAAACACATCCACATATGACACCTTCCTTTATGACATTATCACCTCATCACTTCTGTTTGTTTCTTCTCTAGCTTCTTTATTTGTTTGTCCTCCACCTCAGGAATCACTTTCACCGTGAATTTCGTCATTGGAGAGACCGTGGGGCAACATACCTGTACTGGCCAGGTTACTGCTAACATGTGAATTGCCCAGTGTGGGGGGGAGGGGGGTTAGGTGGGGCCAGGCAGTATCCCCACTTGACAGCAGGTAGAGGAAAGTCTCCCACATATGCCTACCAAAAATCACCCATGAAACTTGAAAATTGTGCAAATTATGACCCTTGCAATTGCCCGATGTACCCATACGTCGATGGGTGTGGCTGTGACAAAACGTTGCGACGTACCCATACGTCGATGGGTGTAGCTGTGACAAAACGTTGTGACGTACCCGTACGTCGATGGGTGTAGCTGTGACAAAACGTTGCGACGTACCCATACGTCGATGGGATTCCTCGGGTTAAGGCACTGCAACATGGAATGTGAGGGTTATGAATGATGAGGTGAAAGAGAGAGAGGTTGTACAGGTGCTTGAGAGTGCAAAAGTGGATATATGTGGAATAACTGAAACTAAATGGAGAAGTGAGAGTGTGAGAGAATGGGAGTATGGATGGGGTATATGCGCGGGAGTAGGTGAGAATGAGAGGGCGAAAGAAGGAGTGTGTATTGCTGTGAGCAACAGATGGAAGGAGAATGTAAGAGAGTATGGATCAGCTGTGTCAAGGATTGTGTGGGTAAGAGTGAAAGTTGGACTACACATGGGCAATTGTGTGTGTGTATGCGCCAATACAAGATCGTGTAAGTAGAGTGAGAGAAGAGTTCTGGACAAATGTGGAAGCCTGCTTGGAAAGTTTGAAAGGAATGAGAGAGTGTTTCTGATTGGAGATATGAATGGAAAAGTAGGGAATGAGAAGGTGGATGGAGTGGTTGGTGAGTGGGGTGTGCCTGCAGAGATAGATGAGAATGGCAGTGCTTTAGTGGACATTTGTGCTGGGAGGGGGTTGGTGTTATCTAATCCCCCCTTCAGGCACAGAATGATCCATAGGTATACATGGCGAGTGGTGAGAAGGGTGGAAGGTGGAATGAATGAACGGAAGGCAGTGATTGACTGTGTGTGTGGATGAAAGGATGAGATGTGTAATGGATCCAAGAGTATATAGAGGTTAGGGAAGTGGACTTTCTGGCCACCACTTGGTGGTGGCCAGAATCAGAATCCAAACAAGATGGAGGAAAAGAAGGGAAGGACAGGAGGAAGTATTTCTTACAAGGAGGGTAGAAAAGTTACAAGAGGATGGAATAAAGGCTGAATATAAAAGGGAAGTGGAGGAGCGATTGGGTAAATATAGATTGGAGCAGATGGGGGACGTGGAAGGTGTGTGCAAGATATTCACAGAAGAAATCTGTGTAGCATGTGAAGTGGTGTGTGGGGTGAAGAGAAGACGAAAGGGGGTTCAGGGAACAGCATGGTGGACTGAAGAGGTGAGACAGGCTGTGGCACAAAAGAAGAAAGCATATAATGAGAGGATGAGGAACAGGGGTGTCAAAGAAGCTGAGAGAACGAGAGAGTTATATGTAGTGAGGAGGAGAGAGGTGAAAAGATTAGTAAGAGAGAGTAAGAAGAGAGTGGATGAGGAATTTGGAAGGAATTTGAGTGCAAAGTGGAGGGAATGTAAGAAAATGTTCTGGAAGGAGGTAAAGAGAGCTAGACAGGGTGCCAATGAAGTCAGTGGGGGTGTGAAAGATAAAAATGGTAGATTACTAGTGGAGAAGGGAGAAAAAGTAAACAGACGGAGAGAGCACTTTAATGAACTGTTGAACACAGAGAATGAAAGTAATGCAGGTATAAGTGGCTGGGGAATCGCAGGGAGAAGGAGGGTTGTGAGAAGAGAGGAAGAAATCACCAGGATGGAAGTGGTGGAAGCATTGAAGAAAGTTAAAATGGGGAAAGCCCCAGGAATTGATGGAGTGTGTGGTGAAATGCTGAAGCATGGGGGAGAGATAGTAATAGAATGGATGTGGAAGGTGTGCAGATTGGCTTGGGAGGAGGGTAGAGTCCCGGAGGATTGGAAGTCAGATATAATTATTCCTCTGTACAAAGGAAAAGGGGAAAAGCAGTGTGTGGTAATAATAGGGGCATTTGCCTTCTCAGTGTAATAGGAAAAGTATATGGTAGGATACTTATTGAGAGAGTTAGGGAAATAACAGGAATTAGATGGAGAAGAACAGGGAGGTTTTAGGAAGGAAAGAGGTTGTGTAGACCAGATATTCATTCTTAGATCCCTAGTGGAAATGTTTCTAGAGAAGGGCAAGAAGTTGTATGCAGCCTTCATGGATCTGGAGAAGGCATATGACAGGGTGGATAGACAAGGATTGTGGAAAGTATTAAGAATATATGGAATGGATGGGAAGTTGTTGAAGGCAGTGAAGAGTATGTATGAGGGTGCTAAGGCTGCAGTGCGTGTGGATGGCAAACTGAGTGAATCTTTCCATTTGAAGGTTGGATTGAAACAAGGATGTGTCGTGTCCCCATGGTTGTTCAATCTGTACATGGATGGGATTATAAAAGAGATACAAGGTTGGGCAGTGGATGTTGGAGCAGCCCTAGTGAGAGAGGGCAGTGTTTGGAAACTCCCTGTACTGCTGTTTTGCAGATGATACTGTGTTGTTGCGCGAAGACGAAGGGGAGCTGCAGGGCTTGGTAGATGAGTCTGGGAGAGTGTGTAAGAAACGGAATCTAAAGGTGAATGTAGGGAAGAGTAAAGTGATGGTCTTTGAGAGAAGTGAAGTCAGTGAATGTACAGTGAGATTGGATGGGGAGGATATGGAGAATGTGAGTGCATTTAAGTACTTGGGCAGTGTGATGAGTAAGGATGGAAGTCTGGAGGGTGAAGTGCTTGAAAGGGTGCAGCAGGGAAGGAAGGTTGCTGGTTCGTTGAAAACAGTGATGAGAAACAGGGAGGTGAGCATGGAAGTGAAAAAGTTGTTACATGACAGTATTGTGATACCAACTCTAACATATGGAAGTGAAGCTTGGACCCTGTTGGAAGGACAGAAGTCAGGAGTGGGAGTAGTGGAAATGAGTTACAGTGCTTCCTCCAATTTTGCGAGAATATGGTCAACAAAAAACCTCGCAAAATCGAAATTCGCAAAGTTTAAACAATTAAATATATGCAATAAAGGTAAATTGGTCGACATCACCCCAAGGTAAGCACTTTTTCCCACTCTTACTCTCGACTCTACCTCTTAATTTTGTGATGATAAATGAAACAAACATGGACTGATGTATTGTACAGTAATATTATTATGAAAACATCATAGGTAACAAACATAAAAAAGAAAAAATGCATATTTACACTGATGTGAAGACTGGCGTGGTGTACGGGACTGGTGGCGGGGCAAGGCGGGTGCAACTACTGTGGTGTAAACAAACATAGGGGGCGGCAGAACACCGAACTAGGAGGCACAGTCAGGGTGACCAGATTTAGCATAATTTTGCTAATTTTAGCATATTTTTCCAGAAAATTGTGTGTTTAGCACAAAATTTAGCATGTTATCAAATCTAGCATATTTTTTGCATAATCTAATAAGCTTATTACAATTTTTAGCATGATTAGAATAACTGACCACTCATGGCTAGCACTAGTTTCTGGATTGAAGACCAGGATACATGTTTAATATAATATGATTAATGGTAACTGTGAAAGTCCATACTTTTAACAAACCTAGAGCAGGAAATCACGGGCTTTGGAGGAGGGTAGACGTGTACTGTACAGATCCACAGGCGCTGGGACCCAGGGTGCCGCCGTGGCTGACTAAAGTCAGTTATTCAGCTGAGTCTGTGGATGCCGTCTGTTCAGGCTGTGGCAGGTTCAGTGCCCATCATTTCTCTACTGCTTAGTACCTCCTGTAGGTTGCAGTGCTTAAGTGTGAAGTGTGGTAGGAAGAGTTTCAGCTTATGTTTCACAAACATTTGTCAAATAAACTTTTAGAACCTGAGTAATTATTTATTTTAATGTTCTTCTTTCATAATTATAAGAGTGCATACTGTATACAGTTAAAAACGTAGAAATAATACTATATTAATCATAAAATATAACAGAAACCGAACGTATTAAGAGCAACAAAAGATTTAGCATTATTTTTGCCAATCTAGCATAATTTCAGCTGCTGTCTAGCGTATTCCAGCTAGAGAAATCTGGTCACCCTGCCCACCACTCGACCTCGCAAAGTGTGTGATCGCTCGCAAAGTTCATAAATGTTAAAAAATAAATGACTTGGAACTACCTCGCAAAATTGGTGATTCGCAAAGTTAAAGTTCGCAAAGTTGAAGGATGTACTGTATTTGAGAGGAGCATGTGGAGTCACATGGAGAGACAGACTAACAAATGAGGAAGTGAAGGAGCATTGTGGTGTGGTTGTGGACATGATAGGAAGCGTTAGGAGAAACACGTTAAGGTGGTTTGGGCATGTGGAGAGGATGGAGATTGAAAGACTGATGAGGAGAGTGCATGTGAGTGAGGTGGAGGGGGCGAGAGGGAGGGAGAGGCCGAGGATGAGATGGAGGGATGGAGTGGAGAGGTACATGAGAGAGGGGGGTGTGAGTTGGGAGCGTGGTAGTGAAATGGCGGGGGACAGAGCGACATGGAGGCGATTTGTTTGTGGCCACCCTGTACGGGATTGAGGTATCTGGCAATCGATAGATAGATATGTGGGAGACCTTCCTCTACCTGCTGTCAAGCAGGGATACTGCCTGGACCCACTTAACCCCCCCTCCCCCTCACACTGGGCAATTCACCTGTTAGCAGTAACCAGGCCAGTAATGGTATGTTACCCCACAGTCTGTCCAATGACGAAATTCACGGTGAAAGTGATTCCTGAGGTGGAGGACATAGAAACAAAGAGGCTAGAGTTAGAAACAAACTGAAGTGATGAGGTCCTAATGTCATAAAGGAAGTTGCCATATACTGTGGTTTTGGGTAAGTGAACAATGCTTTTATCGCCTATATTATTGTGTGAAAACCAATATAGACTTGTACTACACATAAATTTGTACCAAATTAATAAATTAGGTAACCCTTCCATAGTTCGTTTTCTTTAGCCAGGTACCCTGTAAAAGAAGGAAAATGTAAGGCTAATTGACACCTGTATGATCATTTTTAACCTCAGGAGGATGATTTCTCTATGAATTTTTGATGTTTCTCACCAAAAGCAGAGGTTTGAGCCAAAAAAAAAAGTTGAAAATCGGTCGGGATCTGGGGGTAGGCTGGGTAAAAAAACGGTCAGGACTGGGTGGGTTAAGACCCTATTCACACAAATAAGGGACAAAAAGCATGAAATAAATGCAATGGAACCAGAGAATGGGAAATTAGAGGTGAGTATGGAAAATATTTAGCAGTTGACAGGGAACAACGAGTCCTTGGCAATCGTGAAGAATAACCTGCCTCCTCTCAGGCTCTGACAGTACAAATGTGCACCTGAAGCACCTACTACAAACCAGTGTTGCACTGCACTTAATCCTTGGCACTCTGAATTCTAATTTCTTAACACTGCGCATTCTTTTCTTACTTGCACTGCACTTGAAACTCACCAGTGTTGCACTGTGCACTTAAGCCTTTGCATTCTGAACTCTAATTTCTTAACACTCCACATTTTTTTCTTACTTGCTCTGCACTTGATACTCACCAGTTTACAGTAGCACTCTGCACTTAAGTCTTTGCACTCTAAATTCTAATTTCTTAACTTCACATTTTTTCTTAATTTCTTAACACTTCACATTTTTTTCTTAATTTCTTAACACTTCACCTTTTTATCTTAACACTGCACAATACCGTAAATTCCCATGTGGTCTAGTGGCGAGTTTTTGCTGTTTATTTACTGTCAGAGTCCGAGAGTAAGTGTTGCAGGAGGCCAAGGGGTGCGTCGTTGGGACGTGGTGTTGGACTACCCACTGCAGATGACTCCGAAGATAGCCGGAAACTCACATCCAGTGGCAACTCCACCTTGGCTGATGTGCTGGGCTGTGGCTCAGAGGTGGAAGGCCTGTCTTGGGGAGGCAGTGGTGTGGAGCCAGGGCTGGGCACGGTGGGGGTCATGGGCCTGAAAAAACTGTCAATGGTTGCTTGATGTAAGGAATAGGGCCTGGTGAATGATAATGCGCTGCCTAAAAGCGTGCACTTCCTCCACAAGTCCCAGGGGCCCTATCTCCCTGTCACAGTCAGGGTGTTCAAGGTAGTCCACGACGAACTCCACATGTTCCTGGAGAAAGCTTAGCTTGGAAATGTGGTGCACTGAGAGGAGTCCACATCATCCTCCCTGTCCTCGCCTTAATCTTCAAACTGGGTACTTATACCTGCAACTGAAGATGCGATCTCGATATCAGACATGATCTGATACCCAGGATCGCCCTTGTTGTCGTCCAACCACTCACTCACTTCGTCCACATCCACCTTGTCGTCTGCAACACGAAGACATGCAGGGAAGTCATCCATGTCAAAACCTAGAAAGTCGTGCACCATATCAGCTCCGTGAAGCAGAGGAGACTAACCATTTCCAAGAGTTTTAACAGGGACTTCCTTCCATGTACTGGCCCAGTTGTAGATGGCTGACTTGAGGTTGTAATGCCAAAGGTCTTTCAGAGTCCACTGGCCTTGCATGTCCGTCCCTCCCTGCACTCGTCCTCGTCCTTGAGAACAACCATCACCTCGTCCAGGAACTTCCATCAGTAACGCCTCTTCGTTGCCATGATCACCCCTTGGTCCATTGGCTGGATGAGAGCAGTCGTATTAGGTGGCAAAAACAAGCACCTAATGCAGCTATTCTCAGCCACCAACTCCTTGTCGGACGGATGCTCAGGTGCATTGTCCAGAAGAAGGAGAGCCTTTACCTGGTCATGCGGGATTCCCAGTGTATTCATCTGATAATGGATGACCACTTTGATGAATTGCTGGTGAAACCAGTCTCTGAAGATCCTGGTTGTGAACCAAGCCTTTACAGAATGGTACCACATGACAGAAAGGACATCCACCACCCCACAAAGGCACTGAGGCTGCTTTGCACGGCCAACAAAAATGGGCTTAAGCCAGTGCATGCCGTTAGCATTGGTGCAACACAAAGCAGATATCTGTTGCTTTGAGAGCTTGTGGCCAGGTACATGCTTCTCTGTCTCCTCTGCTAGAGTGTTCGTTGGCAGTGAGCGATAGAATAGACCAGTTTTGTCAGCGATGTAGACTTGACTGAGAGTGAGGCCCTCCCTGTCGATCAAGCCCATCACCTGCTGAAACTCCTCTACTCTCCCCTTGTTGGCATCCAGAGCTTCACCATGGGCCTTACGGTTGGTAAGTCCATGTCGTAACTTGAAAGCGAAGAGCCAACCCTCGGATACATTGAAGTCTGGAGTGTCGTGTAACCTTGCGAACTTCTTGGCAGCAGCCTTCAACTCCATACCACGCACCAGCACACCAGCAGCACATTGTTGTCGATACCAAATCAGCATGGAGCGGTCGATTTCTGCAATCCTGGGAGGGTACATTCTGCCGCATGTTGTGTTTGGTTTTCGATGCAAAGTCAGCTGTGTACTGGGCGAGTTTGTCCCAGAATTTCTTGATAGAGCGGGCCAGGCTGTACTCTCGGAGGATGCGAGATGTCGACCATCCCACGTTCACCTTTTCCAATATCTCCCTCTTCTTCTCCAGAGTCAGGACCGCTTGTCCCTCTTCTCAGGCAACGGGGCCATCATCACACACACAAGTAAGAGGCAGCAGAGGAACAACAGGGCCCGCAGCAGGTAGGGCAATACCACAAAAGTGAGCACGTGGGCAGCCATGGTGACGAGCGTGCACTCTCGACGATGGGTGAGCAGGAAATGGGGAGGAGGCAGTGTCACCCTGGCGGACGTCAGCAGAACTATGTGCCAAAACACAGCTGGTCAGTGCCATGCACCAAGTTCAAAATAAGGTTGAAAAAAATTTCAGAATTTTTTTTGCTTTTCTACATTTTTTGGCCATTTTTGGGTTCCGAAGGCCTGGGGCCAAAATGTCCAGACATTGGGGTGTTCGGGGATTGGACGTCCGGTTATTAAAGAAATTACTGTATATTGATACGTCCCCATCCCACACTGCCGCAGGCTCCAATAGCAGTAGTTCAGCATAGGAAGGATGTTTCCCAGTGAGTTGTTCTTCCTATGGTCAGCCTTGCAGTGTACAGCCCACAAGATCAGCTGAGGCAAAAATAAATAGAGATATCCCGATTATCCGGACTATATGGTGCGAAGGGGTGACTGAATAGTCTGAAATCACGATTAATCCGGCGGAAACAAAAAACAAGTACTACTTAGACTGATTTATTTACCGGAAAATGTACACTTAACGTAGCAGAAAGACCTTACCAAATCTTTGCATATGCATCCTGCTTGTTTCTGTATTTTTCTAGTTTCAGTTTGGTAAATTTCTTTATCTTGCTGAAAAATTTCCTCTCTGTTATTATCGTCATGTTCCTGAAGCTGTACAGTTGCGTTCGTGAGTCCTGATACACATGTAGTTGTCTTGTCTGATGTTGTGTCCACTGTTGGTAGGATGTTGAACTATTTCACTTGCTAACCGACCAAATTATGTTCAGTGTATCAAGCAGTAAGCACAAAAGTTCCTTATTCCAAAAGCAGTGAGCATTGCAATAGACAACAAAAACACCTGTGTATCGGGACTCATGAACGCGACTGTACCTACAATTGTTTCCAGCACAATGGAAGAAACTCAACATATTCAAGTGTGGATTTTGTTTCCCAACTTCCAAACTGGAGATTAAGTTAGGTTAAATTATTAGGTGCAGTTAAGCTAAGTTAGGCCAGGTTTGGTTAAACAATTAGATCAGAACAGTACCTTCCACCATTACGTTAACTAACAACAAGAGTTGCACACCAGCAGAATAGCTAAAAACAACGGGGAAACAGATTTAACAAGAAATGTTTATTTGCCAACCTAGAAATAATCAGAAAAACATAACAGAATATCAGGATGAACTGATTTGGTAAGGTGCTTTTACTGCTTACAGTAAAGCATATGTTTAGCCCCCTCAATGGCCGTGAGTTCAGAAATTTGCGTGCTCCCATGGCAGGCCTTGGAACCATTTTTTCTGTGTTTCAAAATCAGTTTCATTTTCTTACAGATGTGGTAAGACTCGTCTGGTGCACTTTAAATTTTTTTTTTTTGTTGTCCCTAAACCCATCTTCTGATTTGCTATGAATCGTGAAAAATAAAATTAGGGCGCATGTTACATTAGCATTAAAACATACTGACGAAAACATCTGGGATGAACTGACCACCTGGCTGTTTGGGATGGTACAGCAGGTTTGTATAACCATACCAGTGACTTTCGTTCCCTTCCCATAATTGTTCGCAGATTTTATAGCTCCCTAACTCAACGTCATTGACACCGGTGCAGTAATGCATTGTTCAAGGATGGCAGCTATGAAGGGGTTAATGAAATACATAATTATTTGTATCAATACTGTCTCAAACGTACACATAACAACAAACGAAGAATGAGCAGTAAAGTACACTTAGCTGCAAAGAGCAGAAATAACTGTATGCTCTGTCCGTCCGAAATGTGTTGGAAACCACGACATTAAACAAAAAATGTGGGATGCTAACTTATGAGAAGACGTGAGAATTTTTTTTTTTCTTCTGACTAGTAAATATTTTTGCTCCATTTCGTCCCCTAAAATTGTGAAACCTATAAATTTTCATGTAAGCATACAGCCTAATGACCTTGCCAAGTCAATTTATATTCCTCTAGTTTGTTTTCTGTATTTTTCTGCCTATTTTGAGGGTGGTAAATTACCTTTCTCTTGCAGCAAGATTTCCTCTCTTATTATCATAATGTTCCTTAAGCCTTACCTACTATTGTTTCTGGCATAATGGAAGAAACTTACTCAAAATTAAGGGGCATGTTACATTAGCATTTAAACATATCGGCGAAGACATCTGAGAGGAATTGACCGCCTGGCTGCTTGCGACAGTAGAGTAGGGCCGTGTAAACATATCAGTGACCTTCGATCCCTTCCCATAATTGCTCGCAGTTTTTTTTTATAGCTTTTAACTCATCGTCATTGACACCGGTACAGTAAAGCATCGTTCGAGGCCGACAACTATGAAGGGGTTAATGTAATACATTATTGTTTGCATCAATACTCCCTCTTTCACACACACACTTAAGAACGAACAAAAGAATAAACATAATGTACACTTAACTGAAAGAGACAGAAATAACTGTATGCTCTGCCAGTCTGAAATGGGAAGCGGAATATCTAACGAAGAATGTGAAAATGAATGCTAACTTAAGAGAACACGTGAGATGGTAGAGTAATTTTTTTCTGATTAGCAAACATTTCTGTTCCATTTCATCCCCTAAAATTGTGAAACCCATAAATTTTCGTCTAAGCATACAGCCTAAAGACTTTACCAGTTCAATTCATATTCCTCTACTTTGTTTTCTATATTATTCTACTTTGAATTTGTTAATAATTACCTTCTCTTGCTGAAAGATTTCCTCCTTTATCATCATCACGTTCTTTAGGCCGTACCTACGACTTTCTGGCACGGTGGAAGAAACTTATTCAGCGTAATAAGAAGTGGATTTCAATTAGAAGTGGATTTCATTTCCCAAATCTCCAACTGGAGCTTAGGTTAGGATGGGTTAAATTATTAGGTAGTTAAGCAATGTTAGGCTAGGTTAGGTTATCAGTCGCCTAACAAAACTCCACCTTGCCATCCATGTGACCGAGTTGTGAGCAGGAGGTGTGGGTGGGGGGGCAGACTCACGCTCGTTTACCCATGCCTCGCTCGCTAGCAACCGGAGCTATCGTACGAATAATTCTATGTATTACTGTACCACTGAACCATTCAGTCACGGCCCGGATATACCGAAGGCTGGATAATCCGAGCCTGGATAATCAAGCTTTCACTGTACTGGCTTCTTAAGTTCACTGTTTTCCTTTTCCAAATAATTACACTTAAAGCTTGCCAAGTTCACTTCATTATTTTCACAAATACCTATGATATACAAACTTACTAACTGCAATTACACTTCACTGTTTGCCAATAACACTTCACTATTTTCACAAGTACCAGTGATATGCAGACTTCACTGACACTGCACTACTCTCAAACTGAACTGAAAACCAACTGACTTCTTTTGTCTCTTCTGCATCCCTATATAAGCTTCCTAGTTCTAGAGTGATCCACACTACTCCACATTTCTCAAATATTCTCGAAGGGGGCATCGGTTACAGCAGTTACCAACTCGGAAACATCCGAAACATGCCATAGTTTTCTTACACTGCATAACACTCTAAATTATTTAGCATACAAGCTTAATTTAAATTACATAATTTAACAAACAATCACATAAATAAAACATTGCAGTAAGATCTCACTATAACGGACTAATTGGGGCCCAAACCATTCCGAAAAATGCAAAATTCCGATAAAAGCAACATCTGGACTTCCCCCTTCTAATCCGGACTTTTTCCAATATATCAGACATTAGTCCGGATCAAATGAATGGTTTTGAAAGTGTTTTGACTACCATTGTGATACTGTAGTGTGTTATAACTTCACTACATTGATCAGATGGTATAATATATATACTGTAATAATACTGTGCTGTACACTGATAAACATGTCTTTTATTTACCTTATTGTGGTGAACATAGCAGAAGTGGTCCATACTGCTTCTGGCTTTATTGGACTTTTTCCGATAGTAATCCCTCCAATATCCGACGTAATAGAGCCAAAGGCATGTCCGGACAGTGGTCTTATCCGGATATTGGCCCTCAAGCTCCAGCACCGGTCATTCATGACCCTAACCTAACCTAACCCAAATCAGAAAACTACCTTCCTACCTCCCTACCGGACATGTATAGCACTTATTTAGGTCCCTTTTCACATAAATAATGTACACAAAGCATGAATTAATTGAAATTTAACCAAAAAATGATGATTTAGAGGTGAGTAAAGCATAGGTGCTCAGAACTTGCCACCATAGTATAAGTAAGTATCGGACATGGAAATCATCTTTTCTCATATTTTATGCACTAAATTATTGGATACAAAGCATCAAATACAGTAAATGATGTAAATTGTTACCAGAAAAATGGTTAGGTTAGGTTAGGTTATGACCGGACATGAAATTCACTGGCATTCACCTTTTTCACAGCTAGTGCACTAAAATAATGAACACAAAGCATGAATTCATTTAAATTTTACCCAAAAAGAATGAATTTGAGGTAAGTTAGGATCAGCTGTTCACTGAGTTGGCAGCTTTGTTTAGGTACAGGACATGAAAATCAATGGCATTCACCTTTTTCACAGCTGGTGCACTTCAATACTAGTGGTAACCATGCATGAACAAACTAAATTAAAAGCAGGAAATTATGATTAACAAAATGGTTAGGTTAGGTTATGACCGGACATGAAATTCACTGGCATCCACCTTTTTCATAGCTGGTGCACTTCAAAACCATGCATGAAAGAATTAAATTCAAAGGAAGAAATTATGATTAATATTTATGGTAATTTTTTAACCCATTTACAGCATGCTGAAAAGAGGTTAGACATGAAAACCTTTATGGTAATCATCTTTCACACAAATCAATGGCATTCACCTTTTTCATAGCTGGTGTACTTCAAAACCATGCATGAAAAAATTAAATTGAAAGCAGGAAATTATGATTACCATTTATGGTAATTTTTTAACCCATTTACAGCATGCTGAAAACAGGTTAGACATGAAAATCTTTATGGTAATCATCTTTCACACAAATCAATGGCATTCACCTTTTTCATAGCTGGTGCACTTCAAAACCATGC
>JAGKTI010018769.1:0-17457 GCA_018397915.1 Birgus latro | reverse complement strand
CATCTGGCTCAGACACAGGACCCAGTCGGCCCACAGGCAGACCCGGAGCACACACCAGCCAATTACAGTGCATTGCGGAGTAGCCCACACGACGTGCCAAGCCAACCATTGCCTTACCTTTCGTGCCTCACTTGTTGCTATAGTGTTGAGAAATGTACTCTTGTTCTGTGCGATGGCTGAATTTGTGGCTTTTGTCACGGTGCCAACACTAGGTGAGTACGATAATGATTATGTACTGTATTACTGTACTATATGTACGATCACAGACACTAATTTCTGCTCAGGGTTGCCCCATTCTTACCCTTGTATACCCAAGGAAGAGGGGAGGGAGGAATGAAGCAAGCTCCATTTGCCTTCACCCCAGCTCCCAACCCTCCCCCATACCCCTACTCAACCTTCCTCACCTGTCATTCTTAACTGGCAGTTTAATCTCAAGTTGACCTCACACTTAAAACTCTTGGTCACAGTACTATTACACAAACATAAAACACTAAGATGTGTAAAAGGTATACTGTATAACAATATACATGCTGCATCAAGAAATTATTACATTATAACATTGATACTAAAACAATATCATAAATAATGGCCTCCCCAGGTCTCATGTGTTGGGCTTACTGATTATTTTTGGTCACACACACACACATACACAGGTCGCCGACGTACAAAGACGTCTTCCTGGATCGCAGGGAAATAATCGCTGAATCAGCGGCGAATGGAAACCAACCTATTGTGATTATGTAAATGAGTGCGTGAGTGGTGGTCCCGTCGGACATTAGTTTAAAAAACCGCTGGTTTCGGGATAAAGAGAGCAAGATACACCAGAATAGAAAAGTTTCCATATGGTTGTATCATGGCGGAAAGTGACGGCGGTTTGTTTACATCTGGCGAAAGGGAATTTCTGGGCTTCGACGAAGGTGCGAGAAATGGAAATACCAAACTCAATCAAACGAGAGTAGCAGGAGTAGAAAAAACGGCGGAGAGGAATAACCAGGAATTGAAGAAGGTATGGGTAGTAATTAGAGAGCTGCAGGAGAGGACCTTACAACAGGAGAGAGAGATCAAAGTTTTACAGAACAAGCTGGAAAAAGTTTATACACGCAGTGCGGAACAAGAAAGAGAAGTTACGGAATTAAAAGTGACTAATGAATCTGCCACAAATGAAATAGAACAGCTCAAGAGGGAAAACAAGAGGTTGGAAGAAGAAAGAGACAGAATGAAAAGTAAATTAGATGAGTATGATTCAAAATCAAGGATGCAAGATGAACATATTAAGGAAATCAAGGAGCAACAAAAGGGGTGGAAGAAAATTCAGGAGGAAGGGAATGTAAATTTGAAAGAGATTATAGAACAACAAAGTAAGGAAAAGGTGGAGAAGGAAGTGGTTAGGGTACTGAAAAGTAGAGAATCTTTAGTCAGGGATGTAGCAGATAAGAAAAAATGTGTAATTATTTTAGGGGTAAAAGAAAAGCGTATCACGATAAGATCTGAAAGAGAAAGAGAAGAATTGGGTAAAGTTAAAGAAATAATATCAGTAGTCATGGAGGGTAAGATTGAAGCCTAAGAAGAGACTGAAGAAGTGTTTAGGTTAGGTTTGGGGGGGGCGGTGGCTCAATCGGTTGAGATGTGGCCTGCGGTCCCACGGACCCAGGTTCGAATCTTCGCTGGGGCAGGGAACAGTTTAAGGATTTGAAATTCAGCAAATCAGGCTTTACTGATCTACCAGAAGACCCGCCGACATGTCGTAAAAATACCCCCGCTAATACCAATACACCAGTCCTGTATGAGACAGCCCTAGCATGTATTCAATATGGACGGTGGGTGTTAGTGCCGAAGTGGTGACATGGTATGTAGGAGGACTGCTGGGCCATGATAGCAGGCTGTGAAGCCTATGCCCAGAGTCAGACACATAAAAAAAAAAAAAAAAGTAAATATGAGGAAGGAGGGGCGAGGCCATTGAAGGTGAAGTTTTTGTCCCAGGCAATAGTAAATGAAATCATAAATAGGACGTGGAAATTGGCAGACAAAGAGGGGTTCGAAAATGTGTGGTTAAGGAGAGGTGCAAATGAGGAAGAAAGAGCTAAAATAAAGGAGTTAGTAAAGGAAGCTAAGGCAAAAAACGAACAGAGAACGGAGAAGGAGAAGACAGTGTTTTATTGGAGAGTTATGGACCAGAAACTGAGGAAGTGGTACCGACGGAGAGGAGGAGAAAAGTTGGTATAAGTAATAACAAAAAAAAGTTTGAAAGTAGCGACACTAATGTAGATGGATTCATATCGGCAATGTTAGAAATCAACGATTTCTTGAGGGTACAAGAACCTGATGTCATGTGATTTGTAAAGACCAAGTTAAGGAAGAATATTGATATCCATATGGGAGATGGCAAATACAAATTGTGGAGAAGAGACAGAAAAGATAAAATGGGAGGAGGAGTGATGATAGCAGTGAAGAACAACTTAAATGTAGATTCTGTGGAAATGGGAGAGGGTAGGGCTGAAGTGATAAACATGAAATTAGAAACTGGAGAGAACTGTAAGAGAGATATAGTAGTAGTATATGTTCCACCTAAGACAAGAGCATGTATTGATGATGAATACCAGGAGATGTTGTCAGACATGGTTAGTTATCTACAGAAAGTGCTCAAGAAAAGCAGCAGTATAATTCTAATGGGTGATTTTAATTGTAAAGAGGTGAACTGGGAGGAATGGGACTCGGGAGGTGACGAAGATTCGTGGGGCACTATATTGTTAAACATTGTGATGAATAATGTAATGACACAGTGGGTCAAAGAAGAGACACGATTCCGAGGTGATGACACCCCAGCAAGATTAGATTTACTGCTAACCAAAGAACCTGACGTAATTGAATCCTTGAAATATCTGTGTCCTATAGGAAAAAGTGATCATGTGGTCATTGAGTTCCAGATGATAATTGGGAGCGTGGTGCCAAGAGACGAGCTCCATAGGCAGGGAAGATACAACTTTGGGAAAGCAAACTTTACAGAATTGAGAAAATTTTTTGAAAATGCAGATTGGAGAAAATTCAGAGAAACAAGAGAGATTCAGAGGAAGTGGGATATCTTTCTAGACCTCTATATTTCAGGAGTGGAAAAAAAATATGTTCCAAGAGTAAGTGGAAAAGAATACAGGAAAAAGGAGTGGTTTAATAGAAGGTGTATGATAGCGGAAAAAAAAAGGGACATGGCCTGGAACAAATGGAGAAAGAGAGGTAATAACAGAACAAAGGAAGAATATAAAGGAACTAGAAATGAACATACAAGAATTCGTAGAGAGGAAGAAAGGAACTTTGAAAAAGGCATAATCGACAAATGTAAGGATGAACCCAAATTGTTTTATAGATTTGTTAATGGCAAATTGAAACAAAAGGAAGGAATCACCAAACTGAAAGTAGAAGGAGAGGTCTATAATGATGCGGCAATGCAAGCTGAAATAATGAACAAACATTTCCAATCAGTTTTTACTAATGAAGGGGAGTTTGTGGAGGGGGAGGGAGTGACTAGGAATGTGGTGATAAAAGATATAAAAGTGGAAGTGCAGGAAGTGTACAAACTACTGGAAACTCAAGATGTAAGGAAAGCCCCAGGACCAGATGGAATTTCAAATTGGGTACTGAAGGAATGCAGAGACCAACTGGCAGATAAGATTCACAATTTAATTGTGTGTTCGCTGGAAGAAAGGAAAGTGCCTCGGGAATGGAAGAGAGCAAATGTGGCACCAATTTACAAGGGAGGAAAGAAGGAAGAACCCCTGAACTATACGCAAAATTGTGCGAGAAGATTCTGAAAGATAGGTGGATGAAATATCTGGAAGAGATGAATATTTTGACAAAGTCAGTTTGGATTTAGAAGTGGAAGGTCATGTGTTTCCAACTTGTCGAGCTTTTACTCAAGAGCGATTGATGTGCTACACGAGCGAGACGGTTGGGTGGATTGTGTATACTGTATTTAGATTTGGAGAAGGCCTTTGACAAGGTACCACATAAGAGACTAATGTGGAAATTAGAGCATAAAGGAGGACTGAAGGGTAACCTCCTGGAATGGATGAGAGACTTTTTGAGAGACAGAGAAAGGAGGACAGTAATAAAGGTCAAGATGTCTGGATGGAGAGAAGTAACAAGTGGTGTCCCACAGTGCTCGGTGTTGGCGCCAGTAATGTTCCTGATTTACGTAAATGATATGGTAGATGGAGTGAACAGTTATGCAAGTCTGTTTGCTGATGATGCAAAGATCTTGAGGAAGGTAGAGGTTGAAGGGGACTGTAAAATGCTGCAGGAGGATCTGGATAGGATACATGTCTGGAGCCGGATGTGGGAAATGAAATTCAACGCAAAAACATGTAAAATATTGGAAATGGGTAAAAGCACCAAGAGACCATCACTGAATTATATGATGGGAAATGAACCAATCACAAAAGCGAGAGAAGAGAAAGATTTAGGACTGCTGGTCCAGGATAGTTTGTCACCTGAAAAACACATCAACAAGATAGTTAGAGAGACATATAAACTCTTGACCAACATAAGAGTGGCATTTCATTACATGAATGAAGAGATGATGAAAAAACTGATAGTGGCCATGATCCATCCCAGGTTAGAATATGCAACAATAGTGTGGTCCCCACACAAAAAGAAAGATTTAAACAAGATTGAGAGAATACAAAGAACAGCAGCCAAGATGGTCTCCAGTCTGGCAGATCTGTCATATAGTGAGAGGCTAGAAAGGCTGGATTTGCCATCCAAGTAAAGGAGAGAGAGGGGTGACATGATTGCAGTGTTCAGGACCATGATGGGAGTAGATAAAATTGATAGAGAAGATCTGTTTTTATGGGATAAGAGAGCAACAAGAGGACATGGTCTGAAACTGAAGAAGCCACGCTGCTTGAAGGACATCAAGAAATATAGTTTTCCGTATAGAGGCATAGACCTGTGGAATAGACTGGACAAAGGGATCGTCCAGTCTAAAAACTTAAATGAGTTTAAAGCAAAATTTGACATACTGAGAAACAGAGACGGGACCCCACGAGCGTAGCTCATTTCCTGTATATCACAATTAGGTAAATACACACACATACACACACACACACACACACACACACACACACACACACACACACACAGCTCGCTGGCTCAGTGGCAACATTCTCGCTTGCCACCTGGTAGACAAGAGTTCGCGTCTCGCTCAGATTCCAAAAAGTTTCACTGACGAAGTGGGTGGTTACTGTCCCTCGTGAGCAAGGGGATGGGTGTGTGCGTGTGTGAATGTCACAGCCTTGCCCTTAGATCGGACTATATGAGCTCTCAGCTCCCACCCGAGAGGGTAAAAGCTGACGATCATGACCATCAAGTGATCCTGACCGATCAGACCCAGTAAATTACACACACACACATACACACACATTTGCACTCACGGATGCACACATACATGCAAGCTCACGCATACACATCCGTGGAGAAGGACAAATGCACGGGCCCATGCTCTCTCTCTCTTTCTATGTGTAACTCACCATGTCAGTCAGGATCACTTGATGGTAGTGATCGTCAGCTTTTACCCTCCCGGAAGGGAGCTGAGAGCTCATATAGTCCGATCTATGGGCAAGGCTGTTACCTTCACACACGCACACACCCATCCCCTTGCTCAAGGGGGACAGTAACCACCCACTTCGTCAGTGAAACTTTTTGCAACCTGAGTGAGGCGCGAACTCCCATCTACCAGATGGCAAGCGAGAACGCTACCACTGCACCAGCGAGTGTGTGTGTGTGTGTTCTTACCTACTTGTATCTTTACAGGAATGAGTCAAGCTCATACCGTCCATGTCTTAAACCATTTTCATTATACATCTTAAATTTATGAATTGTTTTGGCACACACTATTTCATTCGGTAGTGCATTCCACTGATCAGTTGCCCTACTTGGGAAACTAAATTTCCTTGTCTTTACCACCTCTCTTTTTTTGCAGTTTTTTGCAGTGTCCTCTTGCTGATGCATCCCCATAGGTTAAGTAATCATTTATGTCTATTTTCTTCCCTGATATGCATTTATATAGCATAATCATGTCTCCTCTTTTCTTTCTCTCCTTTAGTGTTGGTAGATTCAGTTTTTCTGGTCTTTCTTCATAGCTTAGATCCCTTAAGCTTGGTACCCATCTTGCAGCGGCCCTTTGAACTTTTTCAGTCTTATCTATGTGTTTCTTGAGATGAGGATTCCAGACTACTGATGCATACTCCAGGGTTGGTCTGATGATTAATGCTATTATCTTCCTCAGCATGTCTTCATTATGTATGTGAATGCTATACTCATATTGGCAAGCAGTGTATACATGTCCATACCTTCTCACTTATGTGGTCAGCCGGAGATTGTCTGTTACTGATAACCACACCTAAGTTCTTTCTGATATATGTAGGGTTTTACTTCCTAACTTATAATCCCAATTTGGTCTTTTCCGACTTTTATCAAACTTGATTACATGACACTTGTCCACATTGAATTCCATTTGCCATATATTGCTCCATTCATGAAGTTTATTGAATTCTTCTTGTAGTTCTTTACAATAGTCTGTGTTAGTAATTCTCCTTTGTATTTTTGCATCATCAGCAAACATATTTAAATAGCTTTCATTTCCAGTATTATTATCTATGTCATTTATATACATTAAAAACATAATTGGTGCCAGCACTGAGCCCTGTGGACCTCTGCTAGTTATTTCCCTCCATGATGAGTAGTTTCCCTTTATTACTGTTCTCATTTCCCTTTTTTTGAGAAAATCTTGCAATCAACAGTACAGTTTGCCAAGGATTCCTCCTTGATGGTACAGTTTCCATAAAAGTCTTTGGTGCGGTACTCAGCAGAATGCTGTCTTGAAATCTAGATAGATACTGTCCCCATCCTGTCATAGCTTAATAGATTAGTAACACATGGTTTTCCCTTTCTGAAACAAAATTGCCTTTCTGTTATCATATTGTGTTCTAGATGCTTTACCCAAACTTTTCTTATCAGCTTTTCCAGTATCTTACTTAAAACACTGGTTAGTGATATTGGTCAGTAGTTGGGTGGATTTTGTCTATTCCTTTTCTTGAATAAAGGGACAATGTTTGCTTTCTTCCAAATATCAGGTAGTTTACCTTGACCCAAGGATTCCTTGAATGTTAGAGATAATGGTCTACTTAACTCCTTTGCACATTCATGTAGCATCCAACATGAAATTTCGTCTGGATCAATTGCTTTTCCTTTGTCTGATTTACTTAATGCCTCTTGTATTTCTTTTTCTGATATTTGTATAGCCTATCTGGTAATATGTTTAGGCATGCATGTTCCGTATCATCCTTCTCAAAATTATTTTCTTCTGTAAAAACTGACTGGAAATTTTTATTTAGTGCTTCAGAAATATCTTTCTCTTGTGTATAGAGAATCCCATCATCCGTAAAGGATTGTATTTTTTCTTTTACTTGGGTTTTGCTTTGGATGTTGCTGTAAAATAGCTTTGGTAAACTATTTTTGTTTATGATGTCCTCCTCAAACTGTTTTTTGACTTCTCTGTGTGTATGAGGTGCATTCCAGAAGTTTTGAGAATCTTTTGGGAGAGACTTTTCTAACTGTCCTAGGTTATTGTCACTTTAATACTGTATATCATTACTATACATCTAATAAGCTAACATGCCAAATTTTGTTTTTCGAGGTTAAAGGAGACGGCTGTTACAGCACTTTAAACACACCCTGCCATACACCGCTTTTCACAGCTGAGTTGTTTGCAGAATGCTGTCAGGACATGAAGACAATTTGGAAGCTCACTATGCAATAAAGTTTTGTGTTAAACTGGGCAAAAACTCATGAAATGATTCAGACTGCTTATGGATTAACTTGTATGAGCAGAGCATCGGTTTCTCACTGGCACAAGAGGTTCCAGGATGGCAGAGAGGAGGTGAGAGACGATGAGAGATGTGGGAGGGAGAGGGACGTCAGAACGCCAGAGTTGGTTGAGAAAATTCGCAATTTTCTGGACGAGAGCCGTCGTGTATCTATTCATACGTTAAGTACAAAGTTTGGAGTCGGTGTGGCAACTGTACACAGAATTCTTCATGAAGAGATTTTATTGCAACAGGCAAGAGCTCTTCAAACCGGGTCGTTGGCATCTGCACCAGGGCAATGCACCAGTCCACAATTCCATGCTGGTGACCAACTACTTGACAGAGATGGGCATCAAGACTGTCCCTCATCCTCCCTACAGTCCAGACCTTGCCCCCTGCGACTTCTTGTTATTCCCCAAGCTAACCTCAGGGGCAGTCGTTTTGAAGACGTTGAGGAAATGAAGGAAGCTGTGACATTTGTCCTAGACACCTTCACTTTGGAGGACTACAAGGGGCCCTTCAAGAAGTGGCTGGAGCGCTACAACAAGTGCATTGAAGTTGGAGGGTCCTATTTTGAAGGAGATTAGAGTTTTGTACTTTTTTAAAATAATAAATCTCTCCTAAAAAAGTCTCAAAATTTCTGGAATGTGCTTCATACTTAACTAATTGTATCTTCATATGAATAAGTCAAGCTCGTACTGTCCTGTGTCTTAAACCATTTTTACCGTACATATCCTTGAATGTATGAATTGTTTTGGCACACACTATTTTATTCGGTAGTGCATTCCACTGATCAATTGCCCTATTTGGGAAACTAAATTTCCTTATGTCTTTATCGCCTCTCTTTTTATGCATTTTTTTGCGGTGTCCTCTTGCTGATGCATCCCCACGGGCTATATATTCATTTATGTCTATTTTCTCATTGCCTGATATGCATTTATATAGCATAATCATGTCTCCACTTTTCCTTCTCTCCTGTAGTGTTGGTAGATTCAGTTTTTCTGGTCTTTCTTCATAGCTTAGATCCCTTATGCTTGGTACTCATTATGTAGTGGCCCTTTGAACTTTTTCAGTCTTATCTATGTGTTTCTTGAGATGAGGATTCCAGACTACTGATTCATACTCCAGGGTTGGTCTGATGATTGTTGTTATTATCTTTCTCAGCATGTCTTCATTTATGTATGTGAATGTTATACTCATATTTGCAAGCAGTGTATACGTGTTCTGTTCCTTCTCACTTATGTGCTCAGCTGGAGATTGTCTGTTATTGATAATCATTCCTAAGTCCTTCTCTCTTTCTGATATGTGTAGGGTTTTACTTCCTAACTTATAATCCCAATTTGGTCTTTTCCCAGTTTTACCAAACTTGATTACATGACACTTGTCCACATTGAATTCCATTTGCCATATATTGCTCCATTCATGAAGTTTATGAAATTCTTCTTGTAGTTCTTTACAATAGTCTGTTTTAGTAATTCTCCTTTGTATTTTTACATCATCAGCAAATACATTTAAATAGCTTTCATTTCCAATATTACTATCTATGTCCTTTATATACATTAAAAACATAATTGGTGCCAGCACTGAGCCCTGTGGAACTCCACTAGTTACTTCCCTCCATGATGAGTAGTTTCCCCTTAGTACTGTTCTCATTTCCCTTTTTTTGAGAAAATCTTGCTTCCAACAGTACAGTTTGCCTCGGATTCCTCCTTGATGGTACAGTTTCCATAAAAGTCTTTGGTGCAGTACTCAGTCAAATGCTTTCTTGAAATCTAGATAGATACTGTCCACCATCCTGTCATAGTAGCTTAATAGATTAGTAACACATGATTTTCCCTTTCTGAAACCAAATTGCCTTTCTGTTATCATATTGTGTTCTTCTAGATGGTTTACCCAAACTTTTTTTATCAGCTTTTCCAGAATCTTACTTACATCACTGGTTAGTGATACTGGTCAGTAGTTGGGTGAATTTTGTCTATTCCCTTTCTTGAATAAGGGGCCAATGTTTGCTTTCTTCCAAATATCAGGTAGTTTTCCTTGACCCAAGGTTTCCATGAATATTAGAGATAAAGGTCTACTTAACTCCTTTGCACATTCATGTAGCACCCAACATGATATTTCGTCTGGACCAATTTTCCTTTGTCTGATTTACTTAATTCCTCATGTATTTCTTTTTCTGATATTTGTATATCTGGTAATATGTTTAGGCATTCATGTTCCATATCATCCTTCTCAAAATTATTTTCTTCTGTAAAAACCAACTGGAAATTTTTTAGTGCTTCACAAATATCTTTCTCTTGTGTATAGAGAATCCCTTCATTCGTAAAGGATTGTATTTTTTCTTTTACTTGGGTTTTTCTTTAGATGTAGGTGTAAAATAGCTTTGGTTGATAACTATTTTTGTTTACGATGTCCTCCTCAAACTGTTTTTGGATTTCTCTGTGTATGAGGTGCATTCCAGAAGTTTTGAGAATCTATTGGGAGAGGCTTTTCTAACTGTCCTAGATTATTGTCACTTTAATATATCATTACTATACATCTAATAAGCTAACATGCCAAATTTTGTTTTTCGAGGTTGAAGTAGATGGCTGTTACAGGACTTAAAACACACCCTACTATACACCGCTTGTCACAGCTGAGTTGTTCACAGAATGCTGTCAGGATATGAAGACAATTTGGAAGCTCGCTATGCAATAAAGTTTTGTATTAAACTGGGCAAAAGTGCTACAGAAACTTATGAAATGATCCAGACTGCTTATGGATTAACTTGTATGAGCAGAGCATCTGTTTCTTGCTGGCACAAGAGGTTCCAGGACGGCAGAGAGGAGGTGAGAGACGATGAGAGGTGCGGGAGGGAGAGGGACGTCAGAACGCCAGAGTTGGTTGAGAAAATTCGCAATTTTCTGGATGAGGACCGTCGTGTATCTATTCATACATTAAGTACAGAGTTTGCAGTCGGTGTGGCAACTGTACACAGAATTCTTCATGAAGAGATTTCATCGCAACAGGCCAGAGCTCTTCAAATCGGGTCGGCATCTGCACCAGGCCAATGCACCTGTCCACAATTCCATCCTGGTGACCAACTACTTGACAGAGATGGGCGTCAAGACTGTCCCTCATCCTCCCTACAGTCCAAACCTTGCCCCCTGCTACTTCTGGTTATTCCCCATGCTGAAGGAGAACCTCAGGGGCAGTCGTTTTAAAGACGTTGAGGAAATGAAGGAGGCTGTGACATTTGTCCTAGACGCCTTCACTTTGGAGGACTACGAGGGGACCTTGAAGAAGTGGCTGGAGCACTACAACAAGTGCATTGAAGTTGGAGGGTCCTATTTTGAAGGAGATTAGAGTTTTGTACTTTTTTTTAAATAATAAATCTCTCCTAAAAAAGTCTCAAAATTTTTGGAATGCACTTCGTACTTACCTAATTGTATCTTCACAGGAATGAGTCAAGCTCGTACTGTCCCGTGTCTTAAACCATTTTCATTGTACGTATCCTTAAATTTATGAATTGTTTTGACACACACTATTTCATTCGGTAGTGCATTCCACTGATCAATCGCCCTATTTGGGAAACTAAATTTCCTTATGTCTTTACCGCCTCTCTTTTTATGCAGTTTTTTGCGGTGTCCTCATGCTGTTGCATCCCCATAGGTTATGTAATCATTTATGTCTATTTTCTTCCCTGATAGGCTATGCATTTATATAGGATAATCATGTCTCCTCTTTTCCTTCTCTCCTGTAGTGTTGGTAGATTCAGTTTTTCTGGTCTTTCTTCATAGCTTAGATCCCTTATGCTTGGTACCCATGTTGTAGCAGCCCTTAACTTTTTCAGTCTCATCTATGTGTTTCTTGAGATGAGGATTCCAGACTACTGATGCATACTCCAGGGTTGGTCTGATGAATGATGTTATTATCTTCCTCAGCATGTCTTCATTTATGTATGTGAATGCTATACAGTAACACCTCGATATAACGGACTTCAATAGACTGAAATTCGCTTTTATCGGACTCGAGGAGCTACCGGACTAAACTCCTATATTTCGGAAAAAGTCCGATAAAGCCAGAAGCAGTCCGGACTGCCTGACAACTTCAGCTATGTTCACCACAATAAGACAAGTAAAAGACATGTTTTTCAGTGCACAGTACGGTATTATTATACCATTTGATTAATGTAGTGAAGGTATAACAGTACAATACTGCAATAGTGGTGAAAACCACTGATGCAATCCGGACTAATGGCTGATATATCGGAAAATGTCCGGATTAGCAGGGGTAAGTCCGAATGTCGCTTTCATCGGAATTTTGCATTTTTCGGAATGGCTTGGGCCCCAATTAGTCCATTATAGTGAGGTCTTACTGTACTCACATTTGCAGGCTGTGTATAATGTTCCATACCTTCTCACGTATGTGGTCAGCCGGAGATTGTCTGTTATTGTTAGTCGTACCTAAGTCCTTCTCTCTTTCTGATATGTATAGGGTTTTACTTCCTAACTTATAATCGCAATTAGGTCTTTTCCAACTTTTGCCAAACTTGATTACATGACACTTGTCCACATTGAATTCCATTTGCCATATATTGCTCCATTCATTAAGTTTGTTGAATTCTTCTTGTAGTTCTTTACAGTAGTCTGTGTTAGTAATTCTCCTTTGTATTTTTGTATGATCAGGAAACATATTTAAATAGTTTTCATTTCCAATTCAGTGTTACTATGTCATTTATATACATTAAAAACATAATTGGTGCCAGCACTGAGCCCTGTGGAACTCCACTAGTTACTTCCCTCCATACTGAGTAGTTTCCCCTTAGTACTGTTCTCATTTCCCTTTTTTTGAGAAAATCTTACATCCAACAGTACAGTTTGCCTCGGATTCCTCCTTGATGGTACAGTTTCCATAAAAGTCTTTGGTGTGGTACTCAGTCAAATGCTTTCTTGAAATCTAGATAGATACTGTCCACCCATCCTGTTATAGTAGCTTAATAGTTTAGTAACACATGATTTTCCCTTTCTGAGACCAAATTGCTTTTCTTTTATCATATTGTGTTCTTCTAGATGGTTTACCCAAACTTTTCTTATCAGCTTTTCCAATATCTTACTTACAACACTGGTTAGTGATACTGGTCAGTAGTTGGGTGGATTTTGTCTATTCCCTTTCTTGAATAAGGGGACAGTGGTTGCTTTCTTCCAAATATCAGGTAGTTTACCTTGACCCAAGGATTCCTTGAATATTAGAGATAATGGTCCACTTAACTCCTTTGCACATTCGGTAGCTCGATCGGTAGAGAGTTGGCTTGCAGTCCCGAGGGACCCAGGTTCGAATCCTCGCTGGTGCAGGGAACAGTTTAAGAATTTGAATTTCATTAAATCAGGCTTTACTGATCAACCAGGAGACCCGCCGACATGTCGTAAAAATGACCCCGCTAATACCAATACACCAGTCCTGTATGAGACAGTCCTAGCATGTATTCAATATGGACGGTGGGTGTTAAGCGCCGAAGTGGTGACATGTAGATTGTAGGAGGATGACTGGGCCTTGATAGCAGGCTGTGAAGCCTATGCCCAGAGTCGGACACATAAAAAAAAAAAAAAAAAAATGTAGCACCCAACATGAAATTTCGTCTGGAACAATTGCTTTTCCTTTGTCTGATTTACTTAATGCCTCTTGTATTTCTTTTTCTGATATTTGTATAGCCTATCTGGTAATATGTTTAGGCATGCATTTTCCATATCATCCTTCTCAAAATTATTTACTTCTGTAAAAACTGACTGGAAATTTTAATTTAGTGCTTCACAAATATCTTTCTCTTGTGTATAGAAGATCCCTTCATCCGTAAAGGATTGTATTTTATATTTTACTTGGGTTTTGCTTTGGATGTAGCTGTAAAATAGCTTTGGTTGATTACTTTTGTTTATGATGTCCTCTTCAAACTGGTTTTGGACTTCTCTGTGTGTACTTACCTAATTGTATCTTCACAGGAATGAGTCAAGCTCGTACTGTCCCATGTTTTAAACCATTTTTATCGTCCATATCCTTAAATTTATGAATTGTTTTGGCACACACTATTTCATTCGGTAGTGCATTCCACTGATCAATCGCCCTACTTGAGAAACTATATTTCCTTACATCTTTACCGCCTCTCTTTTTATGCAGTTTTTTGCTGTGTCCTCTTGCTGATGCATCCCCATAGGTTATGTAATGATTTATGTCTATTTTCTCTTTCCCTGATATGCATTTGTGTAGCATAATCATGTCTCCTCTTTTTCTTCTCTCCTGTAGCATAGGTAGATTCAGTTTTTCTAGTCTTTCTTCCTAGCTGAGGTCCCTTAAGCTTTGTACCCATCTTGTAGTGGCCCTTTTAACTTTTTCGGTCTTATGTATGTGTTTTTTGAGATAGGACTTCAGACCACTGATGTATACTCCAGGTTTGGCCTGATGAATGCTGTTATTATCTTTTTTAGTATGTCTTCGTTTATGTATGTAAAAGCTATTCTCATATTTGCTAGGAGTGTATACATGTTCTGTACCATCTCAGTGATGTGATCAGCCGGAGATAATTTGTTATTGCTAATCACATCTAGGTCTTTTTCTTTTTCTGATGTGTGTGGGGTTTTACTTCCTGACTTATAATCCCAATTTGGTCTTTTTCCACTTTTGCCAAACTTGATTACATGACACTTGTCCACATTGAATTCCATCTGCCATGTATTGCTCCATTCATGAAGTGTATTTAATTCTTTTTGTAGCTCTTTGCAAGAGTCTGTATTAGTAATTATCCTTTGTATTTTTGCATGATCAGCAAACATATTTAAATAGCTTTCATTTCCAATGTTGCTGTCTGTGTCATTTACTGTATATGCACTAAAAACATAATTGGTGCCAGCCCTGTGGAACTCCGTTAGTCACTTCCCTCCATGATGAGTAATTTCCCCTTAGTACTGTTCTCATTTTCCATTTTTTGAGAAAACTTTGCATCCAACAGTACAGTTTGCCTCGGATTCCTCCTTGATGGTACAATTTCCATAAAAGTCTTTGGTGTGGTACTCAGTCAAATGCTTTCTTGAAATCCAAATAGATACTCTCCACCCATCCTTCTCTTTTCTGTAGTGTTTCTGTTACTCTATTATAGTAGCTCAACAGGTTAGTAACACATGATTTTCCCTCTCTGAAACCAAACTGTCTGTCTGTTATCATACTGTGTTCTTCTAGATGATTTACCCAAACTTTTCTTATCAGCTTTTCTAGTACCTTGCTTACAACACTGGTTAGTGATACTGGTTGGTAGTTGAGTGGATTTTGTCTACTCCCTTTCTTGAGTAAGGGAACAATGTTTGCTTTCTTCCAAATATCAGGTAGTTTACCTTGTCCCAAGAATTGTCCCATGGAGTTCTTGAATATTAGAGATAATGGTTTACTTAACTCCTTTGCACATTCATGTAGCACCCAACATGAAATTTCATCAGGACAATTTGCTTTTCCTTTGTCTAATTTACTTAGCTCCTCCTGTACTTCTTTTTCTAATATTTGTATATCTGGTAATATGTGTCGGCATGCATGTTCCATATCATCCCTCTCAAAATTATTTTCTTTTGTAAAAACTCATTGGAAATTCTTAATTAGTGCTTGACAAATATCTTTCTCTTGTGCATAGTTGATCCCCTCATCCGTAATGGATTGTGTTTTATCTTTTACTTTGGTTTTGCTTCAGATGTAGTTGTAGAATAGCTTCGGTTGATCAGTTCATTATTTATAACATCTTCCTCAAACTGTCTTTGTGCTTCTCTCCTTATTCTTGTATAATCATTTCTTGCCTGTTTATAGTTGTTATATGCCCTCTCACTATTGTGTCTCCTGTATCTATTCCACAACAATTCTCTTTTTTCTTTTGATTTCTTTCATTTTGTATTAAACCATTTCTTTATTTTCTTTTCTGCTTCTTTGTGCTGTGGGATGTACTTTTGGACTCGTATTTCATAAAGTTCACAGAATTTTTTATATATAACATTCAGATCTTGTCCTCTAAGTTCCTTTTCCCAATCTGTTTCTAAGAAGTACTTTTTAATGGTAGGCGGTGGCAACCATCATTCACTTCTTTCTTAGCCGTTATCATTCTTTTTCTGTGCCTGCCCTCCTCTCTTCCTATTTCTCCCATCTTTCCTATCACTTCTTGCTTTTCTTTCCTTTACACATGGCTTTACATTGAGTGACATGCCAAATGGTTTCCTTTAAGCCAAGAAACCATTTACAGCGCTGGGTGGTAACCATATAACCAAACCATACGTGCTCCATACGTGCCAACAAGTGGGTTGGTGGAGATTTAGTGTCCCTTCCTGTAAAACAAATAACTCAAAGTCATATGGTCACCCCTTACAGGATTATGGCGTCTGGCAATAGATAAATAGATAGACTTCTTTAGGTCATGGTAGTTTTCCTTTTTATAGTTTAGGTTCTTTTTGTAACTTTCATTGCTGTTAACTGTGTCATATGCAATCCTGAAGTTGCAATTTAGTACTACAAGGTCACTCTTGCCGAATGGAGGGTGATACATTAAATTGTCAATATCGTTTTCTTGTCTAGTAAATATAAGATCTAATACTGATGGTACATCAAGTCCACTTTTCCTGGGGCTTTCCTCTACATGTTGCTTTAGGAAAAACTCCTGCACTGGCTCCAGGAGCTTTGGGTCCCAACAACTTTCCTGGCTTATTAAATCTAGAGTATTCCAATTTATATTTGTATTAAAATCTCCAGTTAGTATAATTCTTTCTGATTTGTCCTCCATTCTGTGTAGTAATGCTCTTAAACTCTGAATTGTACTTTCTGCCAGATTCTCATATTTGCCTCTTTCCCATGTGTTTGATCTGGGTGGGATGTATAAATTTGCCACAGTTACTTTCCCTTCCAATGAATTAATCTCTACTGCAAACACTTCTGCTTGCAAGGGTGTATCTAGTTATATTTCTTTGACTTTTAGATTTTTCTTTGTTAAGGAGGAGGCTATAGCACGGGCCGAACAGGGTAGTACTCCCGAGGGGAATGGGAATACTGGTGATAGGGAGAGCTGGAGCTCCTGTTTCACTAGCTACCTAACCATCCCTCTTTGCTGACCTTTTCAGTGTGACAGTAACATGGAGAGTAGACCAGCATACTCTGCCAAACATTTCCTCTAACTATCCAATGCACTACACCACATGCGCTTTACATATTATACAACGTATCCCACTACTTTACAGGGGTTGACGCCAGGAAGGGCATGCGGCCAGAAAACTTTGCCCCCGCTACCTAGTGGCGGACTTTGGGGGGAGGCTTGACTTGGGTTCCGCCGGCATAGATCATGGGTCCGGGGCGAGATGGGGCTCGAACCTGTGCTAGAGGGTACAGGGCATTGCGGTTCCTAGGCTGCTGCTTCCGCTCAATAGAGAGGGGAGTAGCGCCCCAGGAGACTGCCCTATCAGTGGGTGTATAATGACAGGGCAGTTGCAGTGCCAAGCCAGGCTTGGAGGGTGTCCCTGCAGCTGTCCTGGCAGGGTGCCCCGAGGCCACTACCACAGCCACTGGTAAGCTGGTGGGCTAGGGGTCCCAGATCCATTGCCTGGACCTGGGT
>JAGKTI010018768.1:0-17458 GCA_018397915.1 Birgus latro | reverse complement strand
TGTGTGTGTGTGTGTGTGTGTGTGTGTATTCTTACCTAATTGTTCTTACCTAATTGTATCTTTACAGGAATGAGTCAGGCTTGTACTGTCCTGTGTCTTAGACCATTTTTATTGTTCTTATCCTTAAATTTATGAATTGTTTTAGCACACACTATTTCATTCGGTAGTGCATTGCACTGATCAATCCCCCTATTTGGGAAACTATATTTCCTTACGTCTTTATTGCCTCTCTTTTATGCAGTTTTTTTGCGGTTTCCTCTTGCTGATGCATCCCCATAGGTTATGTAATCATTTACATTTATTTTCACCTTCCGTGATATGCATTTATATAGCATAATCATGTCTCCTCTTTCTTTCTCTCCTGTGGTGTAGGTATATTCAGTTTTTCTAGTCTTTCTCCATAGCTAAGATCCCTTAAGCTTGGTACCCATCTTGTAGTGGTCCTTTGAACTTTTTCAGTCTTATCTATGTTTTTTTTTTTTTAGATGAGGACTCCAGACCACTGATGCATACTCCAGGGTTGGTCTGATGAATGAAGTTATTATCTTTCTTAGCATGTCTTCATTTATGCATGTGAATACTATACTCATATTTGCAAGCAGTGTATACATGTTCCGTAGCTTCTCACTGATGTGATCAGCCGTAGATAACCTGTTTTTGATAATCACACCTAAGTCCTCCTCTCTTTTTGATGTGTGTAGGGTTTTATTTCCTAACTAATCCCATTGAGGTCCTCTTCGACTTATACCAAACTTAATTACATGACACTTGTCCACATTGAATTCCATTTCCCATGTATAGCTCCAGTCATGAAGTTTATTTAATTCTTCTTGTAGCTCATTATAAAAGTCTGCATTAGTAATTCTCATTTGTATTTTTCCATCATCAGTAAACATATTTAAATAGCTTTCATCACCAATGTTGCTATCTGTGTCATTTATATATACTAAAAACATAACTGGTGCCCGCACTGAGCCCCGTGGATCTCCGCTAGTCACTTCCCCCCATGATGAGTGATTTCCCTTTAGTGCAGTTCTCATTTCTTTTTTTTTCTTCTTTTTTGAGAAAATCTTGCATCCAACAATACAGTTTGCCTCTGATTCGTCCTTGATGGTAGTTTCCATAAAAGTCTTTGGTGTGGTACTCTGTCAAATGCTTTCTCGAAATCTAAATAGATAATGTCCACCCATCCTTCTCTTTTCTGTAGCGTTTCTGTTCCTCTGCCATAGTAGCTCACCAGATTAGTAACACATGATTTTCTCTTTCTGAAACCAAACTGCCTTTCTTTTTGCATAGTGTGTTATTCTAGATGATTTACCCGAACTTTTCTTATCGGCTTTTTTAGTACCTTGCTTACAACACTGGTTAGTGATACTGGACGGTAGTTTAGTGGATTTTGTCTATTCCCTTTCTTGAATAAGGGAACAGTATTTGCTTTCTTCCAGATATCAGGTAGTTTACCTTGTCCCAGGGATTCAGTGAATATTAAAGATAATGGTTTACTTAACTCCTTTGCACATTCATGCAGCACCCAGCATGAAATTTCATCAGGACCGTTTGCTTTTCCTTTCTCTAATTTACTTAACTCCTCCTGTTTTTCTTTTCCTGATATTTGTATATCTAGTAATATCTGTGGGCATTCACGTTCCATATCACCTCTCTCAAAATTATTTTCTCCTATAAAAACTGTTTGGAAATTCTTATTTACTGCTTCACAGATATCTTTCTCTGGTGTATAGTTGATCCCCTCATCTGTAATGGATTGTATTTTATCTTCTGCTTTGGTTTTGCTTCGGATGTAGCTGTAGAATATCTTCGGTTGATCACTACTTTTATTTATCATGTCTTCCTCAAACTGTCTTTGGGCTTGTCTCCTTATTCTTGTATAATAGTTTCTTGTCTGTTTGTAGTTGTTATATGCCCTCTCACTATTGTGTCTTCTGTATCTATTCCACAACAAGTCTCTTTTTTCTTTTGATTTTGTACATTCTGTATTAAACCATTTCTTTATTTTCTTTTCTGTTTTTTTTTTTTTGTGCTGTGGGATATACTTTTGGACTCCTATTTCATAAAGTTCACAGAATTGTTTTTATATAATATTTAAATCTTGTCCCCTAAGTTCCTTTTCCCAATCTGTTTTGTAAGAAGTACTTCATTAGGTCGCGGTAGTTTCCCTTTTTATAGTTTATGTTCTTTTTAAAACTTTCGTTGCTGTTAACTATGTTATATGCAGTGCTGAAGTTGCACCTTAGTACTGCATGGTCGCTTTTGCCAAATGGAGGGTGATGCATTAAATTGTTAACCCTCTTGTGCACGGTACCACGATTCGCGTTACATATGATGGGTTGTGCCCACACACACGGTCTCAAATCACATTTTAAAGAAAAAAAAATAAAAAAATAAAGTTTTTGGCTGATTTGCGTGAAATTTGGGTGCATTCTAGCGGTCGTGCGTCTCTTCCAAGGCAAGACACTGGCCACACTGTCAGGTGTGTAGGGGGGTCTCCAGAGCTAGGCGGAGCAGTACCTGACAAGCAGCCAAGCCGTGAGGTTGCGCGAGTGTGTGTCCCTTTAAATCCTACTAATTCTCCCTCCTCCCACCCGAGGCAAAGCCCCTGTTAGACTCAGTGTTATAATAGATTATTTGTGAGCATATTTTAACATGATTATGCTGGTGGAACATAGATATATAACTAGAGAAACACTGGTGTTCGTTATCAGCCGTCAGGCCTACCAGCGATAAAGGGTTCACTGTGGCGGTGTTCCACCACTCCCTCCTCCCCCAGACCTCCTGACAGACGAGCGCTGTGAGTAAATATATGTATGAAAAAGTGAAGCCTTGACTGTATATTTATGTGAAATATATATAGTGGCTTGCTTATTGGAAAAATAGATGTAAGAGCCTGTACATAGGGTAATAGTCATTGACTTGAAAGGGGCAAGTGTTTTCTGTTATACCATAGTCGGGAAGGGAGTATTAGAGGTGTTTTTTAGGAATGGAATTTGTTACTTTTGTTATAAATGTATATGTACTGGTGTGAAAATACGTGAAACATGCTGCCTGTGTTCAAGAACGAGCTTGGTGTGTGCCATAGATTGAGTTGCGTTGTACTCTCGAGACATCGTCACGTACCAAAGTCAGGTACGGAATAATTACGGAGGTAGGGGTGGAATCAGTGCAAAAGTCATGTTTTTGCGTCTTATTTAGTGTGAAGTGTACCCAAAATGCTCCCTGAGTGCTCGTGAAGTAATATTTTTATGGTGTGTGACATAGGTTAGCGATACGTTAGCGTGAGGTGAGCTAAGGTCGCTAATTATTCCCCTACGTCACTGAGCAGGTAGTATACCTTGCTCAGATATATGTAGATACCTTAGAGTTCAAGTGCAATGCGGTTCAAATGTTACACGAGTGTTCATGAAGTAATATTTTAGGGTGTGTGGCATACGTTTCCGATACCTTTGCGACAGGTGTGCAGGTGAGGTAAGGACGCGAGCCAACCATCGATGCCAGTGGACAGGTAATGTACATTGCAAAGACATTTGTTGCAAATTTATGCTGTATATGAAATGTTATTTATATGTGTCACGATTGTTTCTGGAGGGATATTGTCCAGCGTGACGTACAAGTCACATGTGTCGTGTATGTGATGTAGTGCTTTGCGTGGGAGATTGCTTTGAACGGTACCATACTGGGTGAAGCATTCTCTAGTGTAGCGTACACACACACACACATACACACACAAACATACACACACACACTACATAACTCCTCTTCTTCAACCCCCACAAGGTCCTGCCAGCAACTCAACACCCCTGGAGGAAGTGAGTTTTCAAAAGTTTTTTTATTTTTATGTATTTACCTGCTACAATACCTCTATATTCTTCACTTTTTTTTTTCCCAGAAAGTACAGCTTCATTATCAGTAACTATGACAAAGACTAGAGGTGATGTTGACATTCTTATAGCACTATAAAAAGTGAAACCCTCGTACATTTTACAGATAGACTTTGAATAAGACAAAATAAAACCACTAGCAAGCGAAAATATTTAGGTATGGGTGAGACAGGAATAAATGAGAGTGAACCTGAAGGTATGTTCTTCTTTTCAGTCCAGGTAATAGTCGGGTTGATGTTTTGACAACATCATGAGGAAGAATATAACAGTAAACATCAGTACTTGAAAAGAAATATAAAGGGAAAGGCATGGGAAGCTAAGTTTTTAGGGTACAGGCACGCGAAGCGAATGTTTATTTCTTGCTGTTACCGCTCGGAGAAGTATTCTTCCTTTGACCTCCGTTTGCACGATAACTATTGGGCTAATCGATTTCCTGTAAGGACCATGATAAAGATCAGTGAATTCTACCTATAGCATAACTATGTAATCTATATAATGAAAAGTCCTTGTTACATAGGCAGAATTATAACGGTTTTTGTCCACCCAAGAGGAAAGTGCACTGCGGCCGCGAGTACCCTATAGTTTTTTGCGATTTACTCGGGAACTATGAGGCGTATCAAAATAAACCGGTTATAAGGAGAAAGCTCATGAAATTCTACATAAGATTAGGTAATAAAAAAATAAGGTGGGCGAGAAAACTTCTGAGCTAGAGGTCCCTGAAAAAAAAACTTTTTTTTTGGCTTTTAGTTTTCGCTATTTTCTCAAAACCTACAAATCGCATCACAACCGGTCAAACCTCATTTGAAAGCTAATGAAATTCTCTATCAAAACTTCTAATAACATTTTTCTGTATGATGAAAAACATTCGAACGATGATGTTGGGAATTGAGATGCATGTTCCGAAATGTTTATTCACGGTGGCCTAATGTACTTTTATTCGTACTTTTTCTTTTTTGCCTGTCAGCTAGAACAAACATCGGCGAATAAGACGATGTAGGTTTCATGGCAATATTTTGAGGTCTGGGTGGCGAAAATGAGGCAAGAATACGTGAAATTTGCATCCCGCGGGCTGCCACTGACGCGCGCGGGGGAGTAAAATCGTGAGCCATGAAACTTATTAAAACTTACAGTGCGCGAAAGGGTTAATATCTTTTTCTTGCCTAGTAAATATAAGATCTACTACTAATGGTACATCAAGTCCTCTTTTTCTGGTGCTTTCCTTTACATGTTGCGTTACTAAAAACTGCACTAGATCCAGGAGCTTTTGGTCCAAATAGCTTTCCTGGTTTATTATATATAGAGTATTTCAATTTATGCTTGTATTAAAATCTCCAGTTAGCATAATTCTTTCCGATTTCTCCTCCATTCTATGTAATAATACTCTTAAACTCTGAGTTATACTCTCCGCCAGATCCTCTGTCACCTCATTTCCACGTATTTGATTTGGGTGGCATGTATAAATATGCCACAATTACTTTTCCTTCAGATGCATTAATCTCAACTGCAATTAGTTCTATTTGCAAGGGTATATCTACTTTTATTTCTTTGACATTTAGATTTTTCTTTGTAAATATCATAATTGTATTCCTTTAGCAGTAGGATGTCGTTTGATATCATTGGTGTTTATTTTGTTTCAATTAGGCAAATAATATGTGGTTCATTTTCTCTTATGTAAATATTCATCTCTAATAATTTAGATACCATTCCATCAACATCTGAGTACATCAACTTAATCATTTTGTTTACATAATTGTTGTGACTTGGGTCTACTACCTTCATCTTTTTTATTCCCTCCTGGTTATGTGCCACTTTCGAACCTGCTGTCCAACTGCTTTGTATACAAATGTATTTTTCTCCTCCTCTGAATTGACAACGTTTTGATTATTATACATTTGTTTATATTTGCTGAATCTCTGACCAATATGGGATTTTTTTAGGTTATTCTTTTCACTTCCTTTTTAATGCTTATTTCTTCATCTCTTCATTCTAAGTGTTTCTTTACTTTCACCAATTCAGGATATGTGGTTTCCATATCATTTTTGTAGCTTTGCATCGCATCGCGTCATTCACATGGGTTATCTTCTCCTCAGTATCACTGCTCTGATCTATCAGATTGCTTACTTGCCTAATTGTCTTCGTATCTTTTTTGAACTCCTCCATGATAATCTCGTGGTTGACATCTGTATTTGCCTTTCTCTGAAATCTCCATTCTAGGAGATTTCAATGTTCACCACCACCTTTGGCTCTCTTTTCCTTTTACTGATCCACCTGGTGAACAAGCCTACACCTTTTCTATTTTTAAAGACCCAGAGCAGCTTGTACAGCACCCTACCCGTATCCCTGACAACCTTAGAGAGTTCCAACATACTTCACCTCTTCCTTTCAACTAATCCTTTTGCTTACACTGCTAAAGTTTTCTCTAGGTAGGGCTCCTCCGATCATAACCTCATTACCTTAACCTGTCCTATTGCTCCAGTGCGGACTGTGAGCCCTCCAAAGAAATGTCGTCTGTGACACTTTGGAGCTGCGGATTGAGAGGCCCTCAGGCAGTACTTCTTTGATTTTCCCTAGAATGATTATTGTTTCCATGGACGAGAGCCATCTGCATTATGGAGGTTATTCTTTCGGGCATGGAAGCATACATTCCTTTCTCATATCCTTTATCTAATGCAAGAAAGCAATGGTTTAATCACGCTTCTTCTAATGCTGTCTGCAACAAGGCGAGGTCCTACAAAAAGTACCCGAGCCAACCCACCCCTGAATCACATCTTTCTTATGTTTCTGCCCGGAATCGTGCTAAGTCTGTTCTTCGCTCTGCTAAATATACTTTCATCTGCACTAAATGTTCTCAACTCTCCAACTCGAATTCTTCCCACTTCTTCTGCCAACTTGCCAAAAACCTTTCTAACAACTTTACCTCATCATCCATCCCTCCTATTTTCTACTCTGATGGCTCTGTAGCTATTTCTTCTACTGATAAAGCAGATGTCTTCTCTCAGACTTTCTCTTCCAATTCCACCTTAGACGATTCCGATTCTGTTCCTCCATTACTTCCCCTCCTCTGACTTCCTCGTGACTGACATTATTCTTCAGCTGATGTATTTTCAGCCATTACTGGCCTCAAAACTAACAAGGCATATGGACATGATGGGGTCCCTCCTGTTGTCCTCTTTAACTGTGCTTACACCCTGCCTAGGTAAACTCTTTTGCCTTTGTCTATCAATTTGTACCTTTCCTTCATGCTGGAAGTTTGCTCTCATTCAGCCAGTCACAAAGAAGGGTGACCATTCCCAACCCTCTAACTATTGTAAAAGTATTCGAGTCTAGTCTTAACAGAAAAATTTAAAAGCATCTTTCATATCACAACCTTCTTTCTGATCGTCAGTATGGGTTCTGTCAGGGACGCTCCACTTGCGATCTTCTCACCTACTTTGAGACTCCTGGTCATCCTCCTTTCGGAACTTTGGCGAAAGCTTTGGCATTGCACTTGACATCTCAAAGGCTTTCGATCGAGTCTGGCATAACTCTTTAATTTCCAAACTGCAATCTTACGGTTTCTATCCTTCTATCTGTACCTTCATCTCTAGCTTCCTTTCTGGTCATTCTGTAGCCACTGTTGTAGACGGCCATTGCACTTCTCCTAGATCTATCAACAGTGGTGTTCCTCAGAGCTTTGTCCTATCACCAACTCTCTTCTTTTTATTCATCAATGACCTTCTAAGCTGTACATCTAACCTCATCCACTCATACACTGATGATTCCACCCTTCACCTTTCCATTCGGTTCCTGGAACGTCCATCTCAGCAGTTACTTCAGCAAACAAGGTATAAGGCTATGGCACACATAATGTCTGAATTGGTTCTTATCTCTGACTGGTGTAAAAATAACCTTGTTTTTTTTAATGCATCAACGACTCAGTTCTTACACTTATCAACGTGCAAAATCTTCCACAGGAGTACCCACAAATGTTTAATAACGTCCAGCTCATTCCTACATCATCCTTGAACATGCTTGGGGTTTCGTTCACTCGGGATTTATCTTGGAAAGAACGTATTACATCTCTTGTGAAATCTGCTTCCAAGAGATTAGTTGTGCTAAGCCAACTCCGAACCTTCTTTGTCTCTGCACAGTTGTTGACTCTATACACAGGTTTTATTTGCCCCAATGTAGAGTACAACTCTCATGTGTGGGAAGGCTCACCACATACAGCTCTTCTCAATAGGGTGGAGTAAAAGGTTTTTCATCTCATTAACTCTCCTACTCTTACTGGCTCCCTTCAACCTCTGTCTCCACACCACACTGTTGCATCTATATCTCTTTTTTATCGCTACTTCAATGGCCACTGTTCCTGTGAACTGTGTGCTTGCATCCCTCCACCTCTGCGATGGGCATGTAGAACCTGTTTAGTGACAACCTCTCATCCCTTTTCAGTCCAACTCTCATTTATGCAACTGATCAACTTTGGAACTGTCTTCCTCTGTCTGTATTTCCTGGTTCCGATGATCTCCAGCCTTTCAAACGCAGTGTGTCCAGGCATTTCGAAATGAATGGATTTTGAATTTGGCTCTCTTTTGTGTTGTTTTTGTTTTTTCTTGGAAGGAACAGTTTGTGGGCCCTTGGCTTTTGGTTCCTTCTCCCTTGCATTAAAAAAAAAAAAATCACTAACCTTCCTTCTAAGTGAACCCACTAAAACTGCACATTTTTCAAGACTCGCGGGTGATTTTTTGTAGGCATATGTGGGAGACTTACTTCTACCTGCTGTCAAGCGGAGATACTGCCTGGCCCCATCTGGCCTCTCTCTCACCCCTCCCCCCACACTGGGCAATTCACCTGTTAGCAGCAACCTGGCCATTAAAGATATGTTGCCCCACTGTCTCTCCACTGACGAAATTCACGATGAAAGGGATTCCTGAGGTCGAGGACAAAGAAACAAAGAAGCTAGAGGGAGAAATAAACAGAAATGATGAGGTGGTAATGTCGTAAAGGAAGGTGCCATAAGCTGGAATTTTGAATGAGTGAACAATGCTTCTATCGCCTATATTATTGTGCGAAAACCAATATAGACTTGTACTACACATAAATTCATACCAAATAAATAAATAAATACATAATTTAAAGTGGCTTGAATTAGTTAAGCCTTCCATAGTTCGTTTTCTTTAGCCAGGTATCCTGAAAAAGAAGGAAAACGTAAGGCTGACTTACACCTGTACTAAGCTCAGGAGGGCGATTTCTCTATGAATTTTCGATGTTTCTCACCAAAAGCGGAGGTTTGAGCAAAAAAAAAAAAAAGTGGAAATCAGTCGGGTTCTGAAGGTGTGTTGGGTAAAAACTGTTGGGACTGGACAGGTTAACTAATTATTCTATTTCCTTCTTCTGCATGTGCAGTTTTTTCTTAATTTCATCCATTCACTCTGAAATGCCTTCTCCACTCTGTTCACCCGCTCGAGCAGCTTACTGTACGTTTCCATTTCAACCAGGAACTGGTAGAAATCATCATCCTGCTTTCTCCTTTATCTCTTTTCTTAGCTCATTCCAAACTTGCTTTACTAAAGTAGGTGGAGGACACCATATCGTACTAAGATCACAGATTCTACTTACATTTGAGAAGGCAAAACACAATCAGCTGATTGGGTGCATTCCTGCACTACTTTGTTTATTTTCCTATTTGAATTACACGCTTACTTAAAACTTCCTCTTTTAGATTAGGAGACCATTTAGTTTAACCTGATACAGAGCTTAACTCATATAAAGATACTAATTTAGGTATGGCCCGTAGTTGGCCAGGCTTGTCCAAGCGTGGAGCGATGTGACATACGTCCTCCTTGCTTTGTGCCTCATGTGTGTGTGTGTGTGTGTGTTTCCAAGTCTACAACTCACTATTAGTGCAGCAGATAAGTGCTCATATTGGAAGAATTGTGCATTTAATGAAGGCATGGCTTTGCTACAAGTGTTAGCACATACAATAAGATTTAATCTGAGATGTGGAGGTAAGCTGGATTCGACCTGTGAGGACCGTGAGAGGTCAATGATCGAAGGTAATAAAAAAATGACATTTTGCACCATCTGCTCACAGGAAATGATATTATCAGTGTACAAATACTGTTTCTTCAATAACAATAAAGGGTCTGCACATCACACAATGTCTTCAGAATGGAGCATCCTATATGAAGTATGCAGAGCATGTTTGTGATGCCAAATATGGTGGTTGGGCACTAACAGTGTTGCGTTTTTCGTCTTGCAAGATCCCTTTTCCATGCATGACTCAAGCCCTCTGCATCCTCAAGGAGCTACTGTTGTTGGTGGTAACTCCTCTTCTTCAAGCTGCTTTTGCTGTAACCATGGCAAAGCGTCACGTTCAGGTACACCCTACCCAACCGGCCTCCTACATCCAAACAGCCCAAGCCATCCCCAGGGACTAACTGGGAGATATGTGTTCTGTGCCAGGAAAAGACAGCTGAAAGATTGCAGTATCCACAGATGTCAACCAAATCACCCCTTGGTAGCGGCTATGCATCTCTGACAGAGGATCTTCGTATATTTCAAAGCCTTTAGCACATGCCACTCGACTTCAGCTTGGAGAGACTAGATGATGCTGATTGTGTTGAAGCAGCTCTCAGAGCACACATTGCTCAGTGACACAAGAAATGTTGACTCAGGTTCAACAAAAAAATGTTTGATCAGCAAAGCCGAGCAGAAGCTGCTACAGTATGGCAGAGCAGCACATCTGTCCAGGTACAGCCAGTCTACAAACGTCTTACGTCCATGGAACCAGCATGCTTCTTCTGTGATAAGCCTGCTGGCTCCGTAGGCTTACATGAAGCAGCAACCTACCAGATAGACAAGAAGGTATGGAAGTGTGCTTGTGAACTGCAACACACTGCTCTGCTAGCCAAGCTTGCAGCAGGGAACATGATTACCACTGAGGCCAAATATCACAAGAAGTGCCTGACCACACTGTATAACAGAGCCAGACAAGCTACTTCCCAGGATGATGCAGGACATAAGAAACGCCACATACATGGCAAAACCTTAGCTGAACTGGTGGCATTCATGGAGGTGTCCAGGGATGAAGACAGTGCTCTAGTCTTCAAGATGGCAGACTTGGCTCAGCTGTACTAGGTCAGATTGCAGCAGCAAGTTGTTGTTGTGGAAAAGTGCCTGCACACAACCAGACTCAAGAACAGACTGCTTTCTGATCATCTTGATCTCCAAGCACATTCAGAAGGAAGGGACACACTTCTAACTTTCGAGAAATACATTGGTCCAGCACTCAGGAAGGCCTGTGATCACGAGAATGATGCCATGCATTTAGTGTGAGCAGCATAAGTGGTTTGACACAACATTCTCATTTGATCGGTCTCTCCAGGCAAACTGCCAGCAAGATTCTGTGCCACCATCTCTGTTGGCTCCTGTGAACATGATCCTGGATGGGGGAAATATCAAGCACCAAACTACCACACAAGCTGCCCTTACAATCTCCCAGGTAGTGGTGTTCAACAGTGCGAAACATTCACGGAAAATGGAGTCATCATGCTCGGTGTGTCACAACCACAGCCGAGGGACCCCATTGCCACTCTACTTGGCTTTGAAGATCCACGCTGTTACCCGAAGCAGAGGGTTGCTGGACACCCTCTACAGTCTGAGAATGTGTGTTAACTATTGCACATATCATCAGACATTACCAGTGGTGTATGTAAACATTTCAGGATTGAAGATGTGTGTCCATCAAAGTTGCACCAGAGACTCTTCGCAACAGGAGCAATGGACGATACTGATCATAACCCAAGCTCTGCAACAGCCAAAGATTCTTTCCACGGCACTGGCATTTCACTTTTCCAGCACCCATCACACGAGCATGGTGGCATCGACAAAAGTGTACCAGTGATCGATCAGCAACTCTTCCACAAAGACAGTATCTCACCAGCTGCTGTGAAGACAAAGAATTTCACTACACGGCCCATACAAGGTCCAGTGAGACCTACCAATCTTGTAAATTCTGCCACTCTTGCAGAAGAAGATTATGGGTGGCTTAACACAGTAAAGGCATGCCTGGAGGAGAACACACAAGTCAACTGGGTTACTTGGTCTGCCAAACATGCCGACATCCAGCAGGCAACTGTGATTCCATCTGCAGCGGTCAATGCATTGTTGCCCCTGTCCTAGAATGGGAGACCTGGGGGGGGGGCTTGATTTGCGATATAAAAGTTAAGAGGAAAGATGGGACTGCATGGAGTGTACTAATGTTGTAATGAGGGGCAGTAGATTGCGATGGTTTGGGCATGTGGAGATGATGGGGGAAGACAATTGAGTGAAGAGAGTGAGAAGTGTTAACGTTAAGAGTACAGTTGTGAGAGTTAGACTGAAAAAAGTCCTGGGTTGGTCATTGGGTGTGACCTTAGGGATAAAGGACTGAATAAGGAGGCTGCCAGAGATTTCATAGCATGAAAGCCGCCATTAGGTGACCATGTCCGACGCAAGCAAGCATATTGGAGCCTTTTAAAGCGAAACGACACAAAACGAACTTATTGAATTAGGGTTGAACATGAAAAACTTCTGAAACAGCGTTTAACATTCCAAACCAACTTGGGCCATCTATCTGATAAGGGATAAAATCAGGTAGAAACTTTTGTATCTTCACCATATGACAATATAAATATGTGGGTAACGTTTTAAAGTTAAACTATTCACGGCCCTTTCAAAACACAACCTTAATGTAACATTGTCATGCAATATTCAGATCTGTGCCTGAAAATGTAACCGAAAATGAAATACCGAAGTTTTTGATTGTCATGCATTACTATGCATGGCAATTTAGCCGAAAGTGAAGTAGATTTCTACGAGTTTTGTGATATTGCAATGAATTAGGAAAAACTAGTCTCATGTACTGGAATATGTACTTATGCTAACCTGGATACAGCTGATCACCATCCACAGTCTTTAACGCCGCCATAACAAAAATAAACCAAAGAGCAACTGCTGCTGCCACGATCCTTCGCATTTGCATACTAGTTTCTGGAAAAATAAAAATGATCATGAGACACTAATTGGGTTAATGTTTTCACTAGGAGGACATCTATTATTGTTATTATTACTAATTTATTATTATTATTATTATTATTATTATTATAACTGTCATTATTCTTATGATTGTACTTGTTGTTAGGTACTTCAGCTACTTCTGTATTGCTCTGTAGAAACCCGTAAAATTGATACGGATTAGACCCTTCTCCGTTACTTTTTAACGATCAGTAACAGACATTAGCTAGAGCAAACTCAAAAGATGACCTCTGCCTGAAAGAGTTGCTGGAGATACTTATGAACGGAAATTTCACTTAATAAACCATCCAGCTCTTCTCAATAGGGTGGAGTCAAAGGCTTTTCGTCTCATTAACTCTCCTCCTCTTACTGATTCCCTTCAACCTGTCTCTTCGCAGCACTGTTGCATCTTTATCTCTCTTCTATCGCTACTTCAACGGTCACTATTCCTCTGAACTGTCTGCTCGCATCCCTTCACGTCTACGACGGGCACGTAGTAGACGTGAAGGGATGCTAGTACCCGTCTAGCAAGAAACTCTCATCCCTTTTCTGTCCAACTCTTTTCTGTCCTTCATTTATGCAACTGGTCAACTCTGGAACTGTCTTCCTCTGTCTGTATTCCCTACTTCCTATGATCTCCAGTCTTTCAAACGGAGTGTGTCCAGGCATCTCGAAATGAGTGGATCTTGAATTTGGCTCTTTTTTGTATTGTTTTTGCCTTTTCTTGAAGGAACAGTATGCGGGCCCATGGCCTTTGGTTCCTTCTTCCTTGCATAAAAAAAAAAATACACAGCAGAAAAATAGTCATATAAGCATTTAAAAAATATAAATATCTACTTTGAACTCCATATTTGTATTCCTTATTTAAGTAGGAAAAAAACCCTGAGAGCCTGCTAAACTTTTGCATTCATAGAAAATTGAGCAAAACAAAACCAGAATTAATATCCGTTCAGATGGAGAGTCCTTGAAGTACTGGGCTTAAAAGTCATGAGTTCATAGGGAGTAGGAATGGGAGAACAAAGTCAACTGCAGAATTGACATTTCTTTTTCTTTTAATGAGAGACACCGTCAGTATTATCCACATTATTTGCCTGGTCAACCTTTCCCAGATCCAAAACACACACACACACAAACACACACACACACACACACACACACACACACACAATATTCTATGTAAGCCCTGTTTCAAACATCCAAATATCATATGCTTACAATAACCCTCAGCCAAAGGATTTTTTTTTTTTAAGTTCAATCTGTCTAAAAACACATGAGTTTTATTTACGCTTTCATCGAAGCAATATTTATTTACATATGTGGAAACCTATTGAAGTGAAGGAATTCGGTTGTCTCCACAACCCCTGTCAATAGGTGCTGAAGAGGGGAGCCTTCACGTGGTGACACTGATATTACTGAGTGATAGAGCTTCTTCGTTATACAAACGTCCCACATCAACTTCCCTATCCTCCGAACGGAAGATGGTAAGCAAAAGGAGGGTAATTTCCAGCTCCAGTCTACCGGCTTCACGTTTCAGATGAACCTGCGCTTCCTCCTCCTCCTCCTACTACCACCACGACTATTCGTACAACAGCAACAACAACAACAACATCTACTACTACTTGTAATTTTATTATTTTTTTACTGTTCTTTCCATATGATTTTATTCAGCTTAGGAGAGACCCCTCATACTTGATTTAGATTTAGGTCCATATGCTAGTCGGTTAATGAGGCTCCGTAGCATCTCCTCCTCTGTGATTTTTTCTTAGATCAGGCTGGTTGATATCCTTTTGTACCATACTTTTGCAGAGTAAGGCGGTATAAAAATCATTTAAGCAACAAGAAATACGATAGTAACGTATATTAAGCAAAATAAATCACTTGGGAAAAGGTGATACGGAGCTTCCATAACCTGCCAGAATGCAGGCCTAATCACGTAGAAACGTATAATCAGGAAAATAAATCGCATAGGGAGAGGTGTTAGGGAGCTTCCTTAACCTACAGGGATACGGGCCTTAGTCTTCCATTACTCCTCCAAACCCATCTTGACAAATAAACTTATTTCCTTTCCACTGACGTAAGAGCGACGACAGTCTCTTACTCGGCCGATATTAATAATGCACTACACAAAATGCACTTTGCACCAGATCCGAGACAATTTACATCCCACACATAATTCTCCCAGTGTCATGCTGCTTCTTTTAACATTACACACTAATATCACGAACAGATGGCTACATATGAACTTAGGACAGCAACAGCCTGTAATTGAGGTCTGGCATTTGGTTCACTTGACAACCTTGACATAATCACATGTTTGTTGGTGGCACTGACATGTCAAATATTATCTGAAATTAGCAAATATCTGTGATGCATGAATGTCGGAATTGTAGCTAAGTTTTCATTTAACAGCGACACTGTCCAAGTTTCTTATATGGCCAGCTGTACCTTTTTCCTATTGCAATAATTTGTATTAAATGACTGGCAGATGAGCTAAACAATGCTTTATTGAGGTTCACTGGGTTCGTGGCTAGGGAAGTCAGGGGCCGTTACAGGAGCAATAGGTACAGAAGAATTAGATATATGTGGGACTAAAAAAAAGGATCTGCAAAAGATAAGCACTATATGGGCTAAATTTAAGCACCTTATGGACTGAGAGTGAAACATCTTTCATGTAAAAACCCTCAGGGAGATAGTGAATGACTTTACTGGGTTTTGTTAGAGTGCACAACCTTGTCACGAATTTTCTACATCGTAAAATTATGTAACGTAAATTGTGACATCGAGTGATTTTGCGGGAGAAACGAATGGTTATGAAATTCGCTCATTCTCTCAACCGACCGCTTGCGTACTTATATTCGTATCAAGTTGTCAAAACTTTCATCATTCTTTTGCGAGTGATTGTTTTTATGTGCTGGCGGTGCATTCCTCTGAGCGATAATTTCTGAATTATCGCTTCTGCCTCCCGGCCGTTACGGCCACACCCTTTCTCACACGCCCTCACGTCGGACACTCGGAAACAGAGTCAGTCTGTCTTGTGGCCACGGAGCGTCCGGTTGTGCCCGTACGAAAGCTCGAGTGATCACTTTCTTAGTGATTTCAGATCTCAGCTTGTATTGGCGTGTATTCCCGAAGCTCCCACCTGTTGGTGATCGACTTCAGCACGGTCTCATCCATACCAATTAGCATTTTCTTTTGTTTTCCCAGGCTTAAGTTTTATGGGATATTTAGCTGAGTGTTTGAATAAGTGCATTTCCCTTTCTTGATTTGAATTGGAGTCATGTAACGTAAATTTATTTTCTTGTATTCAATAAATTTACAGTTCGTTTTCTTGAGCTTTGTTAAATGTAACAATCGTGTTTAATTTTCCTACAAATTTAGTATAGTTTTGCTACTCCACGTTAGCACAACTCTTTATATTAATCACGACTGGTACTTAGGCAAACTTTTGGCATTAATCCTTAACTCCGTTGTGCTAGCTAGGAGTTTGGCTCAGCCAAGATCCTGATTATTATTATTATTATTATCGTTTTTTGAATGTTAAGGAGAGAAACTAACTTTCTCAGAGGCCAACAGTACAATATTACAGCCTACTTGAGCGTCTAGTCTCTGCTGTGTACCGTTGAGAAAGTTTATGAATTCTCGACTCTAGAGAATTGGTGAAGTAAGCCAGCATAAAGTGAAATCGCCACTTGATTTCACGAGTCTCTTCTCTCTTAATAAATGACTCGATAGTCATTCCTAGTACACATAGCTATATATTGTATACTCCAATTATACAATATTACATTATCTTTTGAATTATACATATCCTCCTGAATTATGCATTATTTTCTCCCTGACATCTGGCGACCTCATTCCAGGATAAACTCCTAGCTTGAAATTATTATTACCGAATCACTCACTCACTCTTACTTATCAGTCTCAGTTTTCACTCAGTCTCAAACTGAGCATCATGGACACTACTTCATACGTGCAAGAAGCTAAGGACATGGGGCTTACTAACCCCCAGGAAATTCGAGATTATGTCCTGTCGCCCTGCAATTACGAGCAGCAACGCGAGAATGCAGCCCGTGAAGAGCGGAAAATTCAGCGCGAGCATGAGAAGGAGCAGCGCGAATTCGAGGAACGGCAGAAAGAGGAGGAGCGGGAGGAACGGTAGAAAGAGAAGGAGCGGGAGGAACGGCAGAAAGAGAAGGAGCGGGACGAGCGCGAGAGGGAGCGCGAACGTGAGTACGAGGAACGAGAGCATGACAAAGCACGTGAACACGAGCTGGAAGTGCTGAAGCTGAAGCGAGACTTCCTGGCTTCAGGTACAGCTGGCCACACTCCCGCGAGGTCCACTCAGCACTGCCAACACTGGGCGAGATGGTAATCTCGACACACGTGTAGTGAGTTCCGTTTGAAGCATTCACTGGTGGGATGGAGAAATAAGGAGGGAGGTTTGAGGGGGGAATGGGGGGTTTGAGGAGGGTAGAGAGGTTACCTGACTACTACACGAGAGGTGAGAGATGACCTGAGGAGGGGAGCAA
>JAGKTI010018767.1:0-17459 GCA_018397915.1 Birgus latro | reverse complement strand
CCACCTTCAGACCCCCAACAGCTCCAACCCCTCCTCTCCCCCATCCCCCTCCACCCTCACCACCACACACCTCATGGTGTGCCACCTGTTGGCAGAAACATGCACGTTGTGTACAGCTAATATTCTCGAGTCTATGGATATCGCGGGTCTCGGTGAGGCGGGCGAGGCGACAGGACTTCCCCCGCAGGGTGTACATATCTTGATTTATATTAAACAATATTCACAGATCATCTAATTTATGGCAGGATGTATATTGAGAGGAATACTTACTATTGTTGAACAAATATCGATCCACTTAGACGTTACAGCGATTGATGACCATTCATACGCAGATGACTCACCACTTCAGTTAATTCACACAAAAACACGGATCCACACACTTTAATATTGACTCACAACTCTGTACAACAATCGCCATCAACCAATATGGTACTTATCTAAGATCACTGAATGGGGAGAAAGTAACCTTGTCTCCTTAAATGGTAGCACCTTCAATATACAGGTGTTCAACTGTTACAAATTTTCATGAATGGAGGACACTATTAATAATGTGAATTGATTATCATAATTTATAATTTGTTCTTCCATGTGTTAAAAAAAAAAAAAAACGCACTGAAGCAATCAAACCATAAGAAACTTTAAACATTATGGCGTTGCAGTTTCATAACTGTCAGCTAAGAGTGGATTGATGTTCCTAGCCAAGACATAACTTATCACAGCCTTCCAGCTATCCTGTTCCTCTTTTCCACACCATCCACAATGTGCTCAACTGGCATTTCCTCGTGGGGGTCTTCCACAACTTCGATATCTGGCTCCTGTAGCAGCAGATCTGTCTCCTGCGGGAACTGAAGCGTAATGACGTGGAGAACACAGCATGCTTGCACAATTTTAGAAATTCTACTAATGTCAGTGTCCACCATTTTCAGTTTTCTAAATCTTCCCTTAAGAAACCCAAATGCAGTTTCAACAACAACCCTGGTTGCTGATATTTTTTTTTATTAAACCTCTTTTGTGGGATCATTAAACCCCTGTAATCTTTGAAGGGCACCATTAAGTGTTTAGAAAGAGGAAATGCTGAATCTCCCAATATATGGTATTTGAGTGATGGGAAGAGAGGACTAGGTGCAGCGGTCAACTGATCATAAAAAGATGTATGTCTTAAAACTCTGCTACCATGAGCAGAGCCTGGAAATCCTGCCTGAATGAAGGTGAAAGCTTTATTTGGATCACATACTCTGTTCAAGTAATCTACCTGATATTCATTAGGAACTCTGCATTCAATGTGGCAGCCATCAATGGCACCTCACACATCTGGGAAGCCTGCCACCTCTCTAAACTCTTGCTCTATTTTCACAGCATCATCACTGAGTGGCCACTTCACAAAGTCATTGGCAATAACATTCAAACATTGTACCACTTCTTGAACACAATCATGGGCACAGCTCACTGAAACACCAAATTGCTCGGCAATTTTTCTAAATGTACTTTTTTGTGTGCCCAAATACCACAGACCCATAAATTCCATGTAACTCTCAGTGGGTACATTTCCCCCCCTAAACACTCGCAGGTAATGGCCACTGAAGATCTCAAGTAAGTAATGGCCACTGAAGATCTCAAGTAAGAAATTAGAGGTAGACTTCGATACCCATAAATGGCGAAAGAAATCTAAGTCATCCTTCTCCTGCAGATGTTCTGCGAAGCCCTTCATTTTCATGTGTTCCTCCCTGAAATAATGAAAATATGCAAGTTACCAGCCTGTTGTTGATGAATCGAAGTTATGATCACGTGCAAAATGAGGCGATTTTTGATTGAAAAAAGCAAGAGAAGTTGAGAACTGTAATAAATGAGGGACAAAAACCATAATACCTGGCCGTGAGTGAATATGCAGCCGTGATGATCTATGGCATACTTGTGTCTCCATGAAACAGGCATCCCGTTCACTGTTGTATGAGTAACGAACAGCATCCCCCTTATGTTTTCAGTGTCAGTTTCTAATGCCGCGCATTTTGGGCACTATAGGGAAATTAAATTAATAATGATACCACCGCTTTGACACCAGTCTAATGCCAATATTTTCCCATCTGCATTATGATGAAGATTAATTAACTAATCACACCGCGTTTGCCGCCAGTGTGGCAATAGAATTTTTTGATACTCTTGAAATGAAGATATATTAATAATTCAGTGTTTTCTGTTACTGCCAGAATATTAAGAAGGTCTCGTTAAATAATTAAAGTAATTTGGTACCCTGCCACCACCCAGCAATTGCCGGGAAAAAAAAGTATTAATGATATTAGTCCCGTACGATGGAAAAAGGGACAAAAGGCCTATGGCAATAACAGGGTAGCGTGAGTATAATATATGAGAGCGTGGATCTTATGGATGAAACATGCCTTGCGGGCCACTTGGTCTCATGTAATACTCCCCGGAGGATTTATACCAAACACATACAAAAAGTATACTTATCTATATTGCTAACCTTAAATTACACAGAATTAATAGAATAACGAACAAGAATTAATTACTGGAACTTAGTAAAGCAATTGTCTCCGATACACCAGAATATCTGAGAGAATGGAAGCTCTCTTCTCCACAGTTTATAAATCACCTGACTCACATGACACAGTACACAGAAATTATTCAAGTGTGTACCGCTACAGAGGCTCTTTAGGCTTTACAACCAACAGGATGCTGATTAATCTGCTAACAAAAAATCTACTCGTCCAGTACGAATACACACGTACATACGATTACACTCAACCCGACTGTGTTATAGAAAATTACATCAACAGGGGAAACTCCCATAAACCACGGTCTCATAAAGACTCGTAGTGATACCCAGTTTACAACGTGCTACACAGTTTACTCTACTTTTAAAGAAATAATCCCTATTTTACCTGGGTTTGCACCTCGTAACATATCTAGGTAAATAATCATAAACCAAGAATAATAAAGAATGCAATCTCAGCGTACACAGCGCTCTGCATGACAAAGTATTACACCACTCCGCTTCTCACTCACTTATAATCAAAATATTACACTACATGAATAATAAGCTTACTAGAGTGGACCAATTGACTTTGACGATACTGTGAATTGAAAGGGACTAAGTGGAAAACGTGTAAGGGCTTTTGGGCACTAGAGGCTGAGACTCGACGCACTGGCCGGGCACTGGACTCCATGACCCAGCGCTCCCGCATGACGACACAACTTATCTGCGGACGTCCACCCACAATGATGTTCAACTCGGGAGTCACATAATGGCATTGATAATATCATCAGAACTTACTTCAAATATAGTTAGAACGACAACTAATTATGATGACGTATAAGGGAGAAATACCGTGAATGACTCGGGAACATTACCTATGGACGTCCACCCACAATGATGTTCAACTCGGGAGTGACGCTTAGTGGGCAGAAGGCAAGCCGCTCCCACTAACACCCGCTACGTTTTTACTACCCGGTTCTGACTTCGAATAATTACGCTACAGTCTACATGTCATATCATCGTTCAAGAATTTTGCAACAAGGAGCTTACGCAGTACTCTACTTATAAAAAATGACATGATTTAAATTTTGTGGCAATAACATAGGTCTAACAATTTTAAAACGATGCCTAAAATCACGCATTGACACAATTTTCTCTTTGTTTCACCCGCGGCGCTAGCCTACAACTGATGTCTGTGCCAAATAAATTAATTTTCGTGGTTAACTATGACAATAATCAATAGTCAGACTTTACTTAAGTTCTTAGACATCATTATTTAGTACAACAAGTCGACAAACACAAGCTCAACTACAAAATTCTGAATTCTAGGTGTAAATACGACTCATCGCTAATTTAAGTCTCAAATTAACTTTCTACGCCACTTTATCGAAATCAGACGTGAATTTGCACGTCCACACGTCCATTTACTTCCCTAGTACCCTTCAACTAAAATCAAGCCCAAAAAATGAATTACAAAGTCCACTTCACATACTTTACAACATCTTAACAGGGTCCAAAATTCACACTTATCACGTACATAACCTAACGTAAATTACATACATTATATACTTACACTATACTTATACTAACTTATATTACTCTTATACTATTTATATCATGCAAGAAAAATGGCATTACAAGTTGGTCCACCTTCCACTTCATCATCGTCACAAGCCAAATCACACCAAGCTGAGCAAGTATTCCTCCGGCAACTCAGTCATTTCCTCGCACCACGACCTGTCAGTATGCTATTCAGGTTAGGTTATAAGATTATGATAACCTGCTAAAGGTAGGTTAGTTTATGCAGAAATGGTATATTTTTTGAAAGGAAATGCCAGATAAGTTTGTTTAAAATGATGGCAACTATTAATGCTGAGCCAAATTGTGATGCGAAAACCCAGTGTCACAATCAAATTGAAAGCCCCCCAAAATGGTGACCAGCTTGATATTTCATGTACAGTACTGTACAAGTGACATAATTTTTATCAAAAATAGCATGCAACAGGACTCTCTCATCGGTAACAACAGTAGCTAGTATCCTAGACAAAAATAAGGGGAAAACAGCCTGCACAAGGAACAACTAAAATCATGCATTACAACCTCCAAAGTTGCAATTTTGGTAGGTCATTATGCAGTTTGCCAACAGGTAATGTGTATTTCATAAATGAAAAAATCAGCAAATGTTTGTAACCCAGACATTGCATATTAATTTTTAGCAACTCACAAGGCCAACATAAAAGTGAATAGGGGAAATTCTTTTTCAAACACTGGCCGCAGGAAGTTTCAGACATTTTCATCACTCAAACCCCGACAAGTTATTGGTAAAAAAATTTTCTGGCGTCATTACTGTACGAAATAAATGTCATTTCAGGCTGTTTCATAACCACACTTCTTTTTATGGATGATACTATCCACCGATAAATATATGCCACACATAAGAATATGACCAAAAAAATAAATAACCAAAAGAAACAACCTAAACATTCCTAACAAATGAAAGTGAACAGTGGTATAACCACAGCAGCCAGGAGATGAAGAACATTCCAATTTATAGGTAAGTGAAGTTGTGAGCCACCATGAAAAGTATATTTCATAACTGCTTTCCAAGACCAAGCCCACTGGATTCCTCATAATTTTAACCAACCAATCATTAATCTGTATTAAGGTAAACAACTTTTTTCTTACAATAAGACCAGTGATGGAAGGTAAAATTTTACAAGTTGCCAATGCAACCCCCAGGTTATGCAGTATATTTTTCAAGACCAAACCTAAAACAACCTAACCTAACCCTAACCACACCTTCTGTAGAGGAATGCTTACCTTTGAGGTATGTATACTATGCGTTTATGGTGGTAATATCCCTGAACCGCATCCAACAAGCCTCCCTGTGGGGAAGAGAGTGCGAGGTTATTAGATTTGGACAAGATATTGCAAGGGAGAAATCATGAAATTTGTATTATTTATAAAATCAACACTACTCCCCGACATTTGTTTACATTCTTCTAGGCCACGCCCAGTCACTCTTGTAGCCAATAGGAGGCTCGGACAGGATCGGACCGACATTAGCCCGTTCTCGCGATTACTTCTGAGACAAGACCAGTCTAAACCGGTCTAGCCACCTTTAAGATAGTGCTCCAAATACACTCCCTCTCCACCCCCTCGCCGTTTCCTCCCCTCTCCCTTCCACTGTCCCCCCTCCCTTCCCCCCCTCTACCATTATATCCCTTGTTTCCTTCAACACCCCCAACTCCTCCCCACGGATACATTTAATTGACCCTGCTTCGTTTACCTCCCTAACTAGATCGGTTACTTATGACATGAATACAGTTTTTATCATTTACACTACAGGAATTAAAGTCGTAATTGTAGTGACAAGTCGTAATTGTAGTGACAAACACAATACCCGTGCACGTTATATTGCCAACTGTATTACACACAAGTAACCAGATTACTTATACAATATTCTCATCGTAACTATCAGTGTTCAGTACCATCCCCCGGTTGCGGACGTCTTCCCTCCTCGCCTCCTTCACCCTTTCAGTATCCCTCACTCCTGCCTATACCTTACAACATATTTACCTGTATCCCAGCTCGTAATATACCTAACCCCTTCCCTTACCCATGATATTCCTGCTTCCATATCCCCCTCCCCTCCCACATTGTGTTCCCCGTTAGAGTGAGACCTATGAGATACGTCTACCTAATTTATAATTTAAAACAATGTGCCATCGAAATGCTTTGATCCGAACTCCCTCAACACATGATCTTACAAGGTCAGAGAATGCTGCCAGCAAGAGTATTCAAATCATTACTTCCCCATAGCTGCATAACAGAACAAAATGTAACTGCATGGCTGTCTGTCAGCACCCTGAGCATCTGTTCTGCAACTGCCGATATTATCGATACAAGAGTGACAATGACTTGGATGGATAGGAGGCAAACCTTTACCATAATTAACCCTTTCACCGCAACAATCTGATACTTCCACTTACACGTGCATGCTGTCCTGACTAACGGTAAGCATATTCCGATAAGGGAACAACTTGCTCATCCAGTTGGGTATAATCCTCCTCCATCGTATTTTACGATGATTATGGTTGCCAAATGTATGGTAGGGGGATACAGCTTTTGTGACTATCATCTGTTTTGCTGTATATAACCGTAACTCAAGAACTACAAATTATCACCAAGAATACCGTCAATACTTATTCAGAAAATATTATTTGGATGCATTTAGATCATACTATTGTGCAAAACAACACATGCAATGATTATTTTTCATTTTTTACTTTCTTTGGGGAAAAGATGGACGTTTGTGCTTCATATTTCAAGTATGTTGGGATTTAAAAAATAAGTGTAAGCAAGAGACTAATGGCTAGGGAGGAAGAATGATAAAATTGCTAAATTGAAGCACTGTCAGCCATTCTTTGAACAGTTAGTGCCTCTTGACCGCCACTGCGACGGTCATTATAATAATATTACACACTATTACAGAATACAGCCCAAAAACAAAACCCAAACGTTGTTATATTGTTCGGCTCCCGAGACAAAAATGGAGAAGAGAGAGATAAACAGACATTTGATATGACAAGGGAGAGAAGTCTGGCAGGGTCAATACGATAAAACCGTGGGGAGGAGTTCCGAGTGTTGCAGGCTAGAAACAAGGGGCACTGGTAGAGGGGGAGGAGGGAGGGGGGAAGAGTAATGAAGACTGTCGAAGGGAGAGGGGAGGAGACGGCGAGGGGGTAGAGAGGGAGTGTATCTGGAGCACTATATTAAAAATGGCTATATATAAGTGATATATAAATGATGACGAGTAATGTCTCCTAACCACATAGTGACGATTTATTCATGTTACTAACATATATTCAAGTCATGGATAACACTTCATAGCGATGGAGGAGAAAAACAAGCTCGTTTAACACTTTTATACTGATTACTTTCCACACTCTACCTACAGACATACAATTTTCGGCATTAGCGATAAAACGTGGATGATGGAAGAGCTGGTAAGAGAAGAGACGGGTGGGGAGAGAGGTCAGGAATGGAAGTGATTTAACTTGTAAAACAACACCGTATGCTCGCGAAACACGCACAGTCAGTTTCTATGTTTATTTAGTGTGTAACTGACATCGTAATTAATGTTTTCTTGCAACATCGCTATTAGGACTACAAACGATTTATCGTATTTTATATAAATCTTGCTGGCAACATCAATCCAGTTCAAATCAACCTGCGCATCTGTGTTCGTAACGAAGAATTCATACACCGATGTCATACATTTCACTATAACGTTATTATCCCACCTGCTGCAAATTAATTTTATCATTACGGGATGTTTTCTTATCAATGAACACATTTCTTTAACATTAGCCGTTCAAACCATACCTGTCAACTCTCTCTCATACAGTGTTCCCAGATCAACAGGCTCGTATCACGCACGCTTAGAGGGACGAACTTCTGCTGTCGACCGTACAATGACTCAAAAAAACATATTTAACTAGACACAGTATACAAATGGATGGAATATTCAAGTGTACCAGCCGATATACGCTTGGATTACATGAACTGAGGAGGCATTTTGTGTGAACAGGCATAATGCAGTTAAACCCGAGCCAGATGGCTTCAGGTACGCTCGACCTGTAAACCGTGTGGAGAGAAATGGCGATCTCATTAATCAGTACAAGAGAGATCAGGGGGAATATCACAACTTACAAATGTATATGAGGATTTACATTACACGAGTAAGAAACAGGGGGGGAGGGAAGAAAGTTCAGCACTGGCCTGTGAACAGTATGGAGAAACGGCGATCTGCCGGACCCTTCTTTCTTAGATTTATCCCTCCTATAGAGGGAACCGGGCCATACATTAGCCCAGTCAGTGGAGACTGGCCTGTTTATAAACTGGGTGGATGACAAGAGAAGGCAGGAGGCACCAAGGCAGTAGGCAGGGAGGTGACGAGCAAGGCCAGCAGATGGTCAAGGACGGCAGGGCGGGGCGGGAGAGCAGGGTGGAAACCGCGGCACGATGTATTGGCGCCGAGGAGTCGCGGCGCCGATGGAGAGGCGCCGACGACGAACTGCAGATGAAGCCGCCCCGACGATGCCCTCAGCCCCCCAGGCCCTGGATGGAAAGGGCCGAAAATACTCGCCCAGCTCCCCAGCAGCAGGTGGAGGCCAAGGAGGGAAGGCCCAGTCACGGTGGTGGAAGGGTAAGCCCCGATCCTGGTGGAGGGAGGGAGGGTCATAGTGGAGGACCCTCGACCTCCTGGTGGGCGGACAGGGCTCACAACCTCCGAGTGGAAGCGACAGGCCCATCCTCCCCGGCTGAAACGACTGCTGCAGAGAGCTGGTCCCACCGGGAACAGCGGTGGAGGTGTTGCCTCAGTCAGAGATGGGATGCGTGTGCGCTGCCGGACAGTGCTGCCAGATCGAGCTACCAAAAGTTCCCTAGATTCACCTACAAAATTTCCCTGTTTAGCCCTTTATTTCCCTGTTACCTTTATGTTGTTATATATACATTCCCATAATCTTATCAAGGTAAACTCTTATTGTTTATTACATACCTTAAAACGCCAGCTATTCTGGTTGCAACTCACTAGTTTTATACATGTCCGCTGTCATAAGCTCCAAGTGGAATGGTGTTATTTCAAAGTTGTAAGCAGATGAAGTTTCAAAAGTTTTCCTGGCATGAAGCATTCCAATTAATGTTTCTGTGTTCAGTGAATTTCTAACTTCGGTTTTCATTAGATTCACTTGAGAAAATAGCCTTTCAACACTGGCACTTGAATGTGGCAAACAGCAGTTTTTTCATTAGATTTCCAACACGTGGGAACAATGGTGTATCATCCCCTTTTTTGAAGTCACCAACTTTTTGCCAGAAATTGTAAGCACTTATATCAGGTACTACATTCAGTTCAGTGTTTCTGAGTAACCGCCACTCACTGTCTATCTCATTTATGTCACTTTCAGGCACTAAGTTTGGGAAATGAGCCGCTAATGGGGCAATACATTGGACAGTTTTCATCAGTACACTTTGTGGGTCTAAAGCTTCGAGTCTTGTGAGTACTGGGTTCTTCAAATTAAACCTCTCCAAAATTTAAGAGGCTCCTTCTATGTAGAAGTCCAGACATCTTAATCTAAAAGCATCCAGTAGCTGTTTGTCCAGGTTTTGGCATGCTTGGAGTGATACAGTTACTCGACCTCCAAGATAAACCTCTTCCAGTTGAAGAAAATTGGCTGGGTCTCTCACACTGACAGCTGATAATGGTGTGGATTCTAAGATGCGTGGTTTCATGTAGCACTCAAGTATGGTATGCAAGACTGCAGAGACTCTGCTGTGCAATGTATAAATCTTTGGATTCTCAGTCTGCATCTCTTTGTTCAGGTCACTAAATATGGGTAAAACATAATCAAGAAATTCCAAGTAAAGCTTAGAAAATGGGTCATGAAGTTTCTGAAGAATAGATTCAGCTGACAGGAGTCTATCTTCCAAGGCTGCTTGAGTGAAAAATAGCTTCAGTGCTGGAAGCTGTTCAAGCAACCGTTTTACAGCACTATGCAGGGATAACCATCTTGTCTGACAGGGATGCAACAGTTTGTGGGATTTCACATTTGCAAACTCCTGGAAGTCTTTATAGGCTGCTGTCTGCTTTGGTGACAAGAAGTAATTATAAATGTCACGGGTCATATCTTCAACCCATCTTGGCAATTTTTTGCATGCATATGAAGCACACAGATGAAAAGAATGACATATGCACTTCATTATGAAAAGATTGGGTATGTCATTCTTTAACATTGATGAGAGTGAATGGCGAACTCCCATCATTACACTAGCCCCATCTGCAGCAAACCCTATCATGTTTTGTTTGTAGGGGACATTTGCATCATCAAACACAGACTTAACACTTTCATAAAGGATTTCAGCGGTGGCATTTTCTAAAGGCACAAGTGATAAGAATGAATCCTTGATACCTTCAAGGGTGGTAACTCGTGCAACAAGGGCAAGATGTTTCATGTAGCCCCGGTCTGTTGACTCATCTACTATCAGAGAGAAACAATTTTCTCTAAGAAGATTAATTAAGTCGTTTTTCTTCTTTTGACCAAGGACATTTTTCACAATAGCTGCACATTTTGTTTTACCACACTTGAGTTTCTTTGCCACATCTGAATCTGGGCATATTGCTTGAACAGCTGGAACAAGTTTATCAGCAACCGACAATGGAAGGTTAAGTTCACTTACGACTGCAGCTAATCGTATTTCAGATTCTTTCACTTTTCTTTCTGCATGTCTTTCTCCACTGACACTTAGCATTTCAAGTTCATTAACTGTACATTTAGCACTCTCCACAATCTTCTTATGCTTGGCCCCTGCAGCATGTTTCTCTATTTCAGATTTGCCAGCTTTTCCATCAGAATTACACAATTTGCAGTGGAAATACAGAGGGCCTTTACTACTTCTCAGCCAGCTTTTAAATTTGGAGTCATTTTCCCATTTTTCAGTGTATTTCTGGGTGTAAGGCTGCCTTTTACGCTTTGCTGGAGGAGTAGACATGACTACAAGTTACAACAGTAACTCAAATAGGTGGGAGGCTTCCAAACGCCACCAGGCTTTATTCAGGACTGAATAAAAATTTGGAATCACGGTATGCATGGGGAGGACACGTACTGGACGGACGAGAACGATACGGTTGTGTTGCCAGTTTAGGCCCAGTTACCACAACCCCCATCCCACCTTCTCTCTTTCTCTTACTTTAGAGAATTTAAGCAGAATTGCATGCACTGGTCTTGACACACACACACACACACACACAAAGACAATTTTGTCTATTATCTGAATTAAAAGAAGTGTGGTTCGTGGCATCACAGCCGTATCGTTCTCGTCCGTCCAGTATCTTTCAAATTTCCCAAGATTTTGGTGTATTTTGAATTTTCTTCCCTGTTTCCCTGTAGAGACATGAATTTCCCTGAAACAAGGAAATTTCCCTGTATCTGGCAGCATTGCTGCCGGACCCATGCTGCTCCAGGCTTTACATAAACTTATACCACTGTGTTCGGGAATTGGCTAGAACTTTAACTGATTACTTGCAATATCAGTGTCTCTTCTAAGATTTCTAAAGATTACAGAAAATACTTTTGTACTCGACATACATAAAAAAAATGACTTACGATGTTTAAAATTTTTGTGATAGGCATACAGGAACTTTAATCATAACGAAGCCAAAACAAATGGGAATCAGAACAATTTATCGCCAGGCTGGTTTATGGCCCTACAGTGGCTTGCAATATGACACCAATGACATAAATTTCGCGTTTCACAAATGACTTTCATCAATAATCATAACTCAGTGCGCAATTCACCGCTACATAGTCTAAAAGAGGGGTGCTATTAACACTGTCACATAAATCTTTTTATCAGAGTATGAAGGAAGACATTCGCGATTGTTAGTTCCTACTAAATATTCTGCTGAATATACGCCTTTGTTGAGAACGGCTGGTCCATAAAAGTTAACTAAATTCATAACAATTCTCGACTTAGTCCTATCGACATCAGAATTATCTTACAATATGAATATCAATTAAGACTAAACCTAAGTATAAGACTTAACGGTTAAAATTGAACTGTTCAGACTATATTTACAACAATACTTAAGCTTAGTATTATAATTATAATACTAGCTCATTCTAACTAATACTGCACTTAAAATTATGGCACTACACAGCAACAAGAATATCAACATCAACAACATCAATAACAACAAAACAACAATAACAACAAGTGTTCAGAGGATGCAGATGAATAAAACAGAAAAAAACAGCACAAAACTGAGAGATGAATGAGAAATAAGAACTCAGCCACTCCGAGAATGACCAAAGGAGAAGAATGATGAGCACAATCAGGAGAGAGAGAGAGAGAGAGAGAGAGAGAGAGAGAGAGAGAGGGAAGGGATAAGGATCAATAAGAAAAAACGATGATGGGAAGAAAATGTAAGACTGAAAGGAGGCTCGAGGGGATGAGAGGGAAAATGGAAAAGCGTGTGTGGAAAACGTGGGCCTTTATATTTCTTCATTTCATCTTTGTGTTTTTCTTCCTCCGGGTATTTATTTTCCACTCTCTCCTCCTGCTCCTGTTAGCACACCTTTTGTCTGTATTTTTGTACTGTTGAGAAGATGGGGGTTGTTTCTGTTAAATGTGTATATGTGATTGCTTTTTCTTTGTTGTTGTTGTTGCTCCTTTTTGCAATGTTGGACCTTTTATTACACCCATACACGATAAGTGACGGCACGGTACTGTTTTGCCCAGTTTGTGTGTGTGTGTGTGTGTGTGTGTGTGTGTGTGTGTGTGTGTGTGTGTGTGTATGTGTGTGTGTGTGTGTGTGTGTGTGTGAACTTACACACTTAAGCAATTTCGAACATAGTGACTTAAACACTTTTGATTTCATTTTAAATATGTTTAGTGGAAGAGGTGAGAGTCTGTCAATGATGTGACCTACTGTTATTGGGAACAATAAGTTAGAGGTTGAGGGCACATGTACAGGACAAGTTAAACAATCTGTTTCGACTTTAGATCATACAGTAATTTGTAAATAGCTATAGGGCAATCAAGAAATGAAGAATTTAATTTTCAGAAAATTTAAAGGCCAAAGTCACAGGGCAAGGTCAAAAGTCAAGGTCACATGGCAAGATCAAAAGATGCAGTTTTGATCAGTTTTAGACGAAACTAATTGAGGGTAAGGCAAGGAGAGAGGGAATCGGTTTACGAACGCTTAGTCAAAATTCCAGGTCACAGGGTAAAGTCACATGTTATGGTCACACTGCAAGGTTAGGAGGGAATTTTTTTTATCCTACTTAGATAAAACTTAGAAGAAGGATTGTGAAATAGGCCAGAACGAAGGGATTCTGCTTTGAAACCACTCTGCCAATTGTCAATATCAATAGGCAAAGTCAAGTTAGCCTTATTAACCCCTTCCTTACTTCTGTATTTATCTTTCTGTCGTTTTTTAACCATTTTTAGTCCTTTATTCACGGTTTTCACTCTTAATAATGGTATATTTCCCATTATTCTTTCACTGCTCCATCCCTGTCCATCTCCACACTTTTTACTACCGGCTTCACTCCATAAACTTTTATACGTCCCCCAGTGCCTTCTTTGTCCCCTTTCATCTGTCCCTTTCCCTTCCTCTCTTCTTTTTTCCTCCAGTATTTCTCTCCCTTAATCCCTCTTCTTCCCTCCCTCTCCCTGCTGCCTCCCCAATCCCTCCCTCAGTCTGACTTGCTCTGGTAAAGACGTGCTCGGTGCTAGATGGCGCTTGCACAGCGATTCTCCTGGTGTGTGTGTTCTAAGGAGCTTATAAGAGACTTCATGGCTACACAGGCAAGTGAGTAATATGTGTTGTTTGTTTTGCGAGTTAGCAGTTAGGCTTAGTTTAGAAATTGGGAAAAATCAGTGAGGCAAGTGAGCTGCTAAATGACTAGGAAAATGAGGATGGAATGGCGAGTGCTAAGGCAGTACATGCAGAGGAAGTGGAACCAAAAGTGTTAGACAAGGTAGATATCCTCGAAACAAGGATAGTTAGGGTTGAGGCCAAGCTAGATGATAATGATGGTTTCCAGAGTCATGGGAGTGTGCAAGGCCAAGGTAAGTAACACTGATAAGAGTGGATTTATCAGGAACAGGTAAAAGAGGATGAAATGCAGGATTTGTTGATTAAGCATCAGGAGCATGAGTTTTCTGCCAAGAGTTGAAGGAAATATTTTTACTATCCTGGTTGTAGGATAGAGGAAGACTTAGCAGCACCCCAAGTGATATTGTCTTTCTTACTGTGGTAGAGATTAAAAACGCAGCTTCCGGAAGGTCGGAGGAGATACTTAGGAAATATCGGGACCATATTAGAAAGTTCAGGGAACACTGTAGGAACTAAGCTTTCTGTGGTCTGCTTCCCAGATTAAACTTTGGCTCTGTGATCCTGAGGAGAATGGTAGAGTCAAAAGTAGGCTTGAAGGTGTGTGTGTGGAAAGGAGGGTGTGATGTTTGTTGACGCTTTGGACAATTTTAGTGATGACAGGAGCAAATATGATAGAGGTATTCTTCACCTCGATAGAGTAAAAAAGCTAGGATAGGTAGGGTTCTAAATGACAATGTTAGGCATGCTTTAGGGGAGAGAGAAAGTGTTAATGGCGCAGCTGTGGAAAATCCTAGCCCTGAGTCCAATGAGGGTAAAGTAAGCTCACCAGCCAAGTCTGGCACATCTGATATCCCCTCAGGTGCAGGCAGACAATCAAGGGATTAGAGGGGAGGAAGGGTATGCCAGGCCGGCCAGTGGTTTATGGGAGTGTTCCCACACCGACAGAGGATTTAAATGATTAAACAAGACTAATTTCAGCGAATCTCATAGCCTTACAGGGTCCATCCGTAGTATGAATATTATGTATATGAATGCAAGAGGTATTATTTCAAAGCAAGCCAAAACAGTTACTGAAGCAACTGCCAAAAATCCCAACATAATTATAATTACAGAATCCTTTTTTTTTTTTTTAAATCCAAGAAGAAGGGACCAAAGGCCAGGCACCCGCAAAACGTTGCTTCCAAGAAAAAAATAAAAGCAATACTAGAGCCCCCCCCCAAGAGGGAAATCGCACCAGCTGCCAACCTATACATACCTTGCACGGCTCGCAGTATGACCTTCACCTTCACTTACTTTCACCAGCCACGAAACTGTGATCTATTTTTTCCCCTACTACACACTTGCAGAATTTTGTAATGATATTTTGAGCGGTTGCGAAGTTTTCATGCTGACAGACACACACACTGACAGGCAGAAAAATTGAAAACAATACCAACTTTGCTATCGCGGCTGGTAACAACAGAGCCAAATTCAAGATCTGTTACTTTCGAGATACCAGGGCACACTGCGTTTGGAAGACTGGAGATCACAGGAAGCAGGAAATACAGACAGAGGGCTACAGTTCGACAGCTGATCTATTGCATAAATGAAGGACTGGGAGTAACGGTTAACTCTTCCACTGGAGAGTTGGACAGAAAATGGATGAGAGTTTGTTGATAAGTGGGTGCTATTCGCCCATCGTAGTGGTGGACAGGCGCATGCAGTTAGTTCAGAGAAGCAGTGACCACTGAAGTAACGACAGAAAAGAGAAATGGATGCAACCGTGTTGCGGAAATGCAGAGGTTAAAGGGAGCCAGTAAAAGGAGGAGAGTTAATGTGCTCAGAAGAGATGTATGTGGGGAGCCTCCCCATACAAGAGACTTGTAATTAACACAGGGGTGAATAAAACCAGTGTATAAAGTAAAAAAATGTGCATCGATAAAGAAGGCACAGAGTCGGCTTAGCACACCTAATATCTTGGACGCAAATTTTACAAGAGATGTAATATGATCTTTCCAAGAAAAATCCCGAGAGAATGAAAACCCAAGTATGTTTAAAGATGATGCAGGACTGATCTGTGGAAGATTTTGACTGTTTGATAAATGTAAGAACTGGGTTTTTGATGCATTAATAACAAGAAGGTTACTTTTACCCAAATCAGAGATATGATCCAAGTCAGTCAGTAGGTGTGCCATGGCCTCATCCCTTGTTTGTTGAAGTAACAGCTGAGATGGATGCTGGAGGAAGCGATTGAAAAGGTGATGGGTGGAATCGCCAGTGTATCAGTGGATAGGAACAGATGTACAGCTTAGGTCATTGACCAATAAAAAGAAAGTTGATAATAGGACAGAGCCCTAAAGGACACCACCATTGATAAATCTACGAGAAGAATGGTGGCCTTATACAGCAGCAGCTATAGAACGATCAGAAAGGAAGCTGAAGATGAAGGGATAGATAGGACTGAATCCGTAGGAGGGCAGTTTGGAAGTTAAAGATTTATGCAGGACTCGGTCGAAAGCCTTTGAGATGTCAAGTGCAATGGCAAAGCTTTCGCCAAAATCTCGAAAGGAAGATGACAAGGAGTCTGAAAGGTATGTGAGAAGATCGCCAGTGGAGAATTCCTGATTGAGCCCATATTGACAATCACAAGGAGAGTTGTGATAGGAGAGATGCTTTAAAGTTTTTTGCTTAAGAATAGACTCAAAAACTTTTGAGATACAAGTTGTTAAAGCAATGGGCGATAGTTAGAGGGTTCGGAATGGTCACTCTTTTTTGGGACAGTCTGAATGAAAGCAACAATCCAGAAGAAGGAAAGATACAAATTGACAGACAAAGGCGAAAGAGTTTACCATGGCAGGCTGTAAGCACAGAAGCACAGTTCTTGAGAACAGCAGGAGGGACCCCATCAGGCCTGTATGCCTTGTTAGCACTGAGGTCAGTGATGGCAGAAAATACATCAGATGAAGACATTTAACAAGCAAGACGGCAGGGAATGTCAGAAAATGTAGCTGATACGATGTAGCAAGGTAAGCTTTCAAAACGAGCGCCAATGTAATTTAATCATGCTGTCACCGCATGAGGTATTATTTGCCATAGAATTTTCAAACTGGATGAGTGATTTACAGATTTCTTTGGTTCATTCCCTACAAAGCGTCTCCTTTAGGGTGAATAGTGTCGTTTGGTAGTAGAAACAGAGAAGACAAAAAAATGCATGATCCCACCGGAAGAAAACAGAGAAAGTGAGAGAGAAGGATCACAGCAAACATGGAACCTTGTGTGGTGATGCGGAGTAAGAAATTCGTCTTAACTCCTATACAAGGAATGAGGTAGGCAACAGAAAGCAAAGTTGAAGAATATCAGAGGGAGCGCTACTCAATAACACGTCCATTAAAATGTCTGCACACCCCATTCATTCTCTGCCTATCCCCCCCGCAGCTTCATAATTGACTGTCAGACGGAGTCATTCCAACGACTGTCAAGTTAAAAATAGGATGCCATACCCTTGTCGTGCACTCCTCCCAACAAAATTCATCCAGCCAGTCTGTTTCTTATTAGTTCCTTGGCTCGTCCGTGTCAGTACCTTTC
>JAGKTI010018766.1:0-17459 GCA_018397915.1 Birgus latro | reverse complement strand
CAATTTAAAATTACGTCGAGTCTCGTGGCGGTAAAAAAAAAAAAAAACTTTTGCACAATATCAAGGTTTCTATTACACCAAAAACCACATTTCCTTATGTAAAATATTTCATCACTGTGATTCCCCTTGAGAAGGAATTCTGGATTATTAACATCTGCTTAGTAGATTTTTTTTTTCAGATAGCCGTGACTTCAAGGACAAGAAGCAGTGAAATTTTTGAAATAGTTCCGGCTGATAGCATCAGTTTTGGAGGTAGGTCATTTCTCTCTTAATCTAATGATGGCTGAATAAGCGTATTTCTAGGCGAAAACGCTGAAATTGCAACTTCCTCAAGTTTTCTCAAAGTTGATTGTAAATCACATTATATTATATTCAGAACTAAGAAGACACTTGTGAGGGTGAAAGTCATATTTATGAAGGATAAGAAGAACTCGACTGACACGTAAAGAGAGCTGGCACCTTATGTTTTTAAGAACAAAAAGCTTGAATCATTGTGAGGATCACCGAAACAATATAAAAACTTTTTTTTTTCTCAAGCGCAGTTTAAAATTACGTCGAGCCTTGTGGTTGTAAAAAAAAAAAAAAGAACGAACTTTTGCACAATATCAAGATTTCTGTTACACCAAAAACCACATTTCCTTAGGTAAAATCATTCATAACTGTGATTCCTCTTGGAAAGGAATTATGGATTATTAACATCAGATTAATTGATTTTCTTTTCAGTTAACCGTGACTTCAAGGACAAGAAATAGTGCAAATTGCAAAATAGTTCCGGCTGATAGCATCCGTTTTGAAAGTTGGTCCATTCTCTTTTAATATAATGATGGTTGAATAAGCGTATTTCTCAGCGAAAACGCTGAATATGTAACTTCCTCAAGTGTTCTGAAAGTTGATTGTAAAACACATTATATTATATTCAGAACTAAGAAGACACTTGTGAGAGTGAAAATGTCACATTTATGAAGGATAAGAAGTCGACTGATAAGTAAAGAGAGCTGGCACCTTAGGTTATAAAAAACAAAATGCCTGAAACATTGTAACGATCACAGAGACAATTTAAAAACATCGATTTTTTTTTTCTCAAGCACAAGCAGTATAAAATTGCGTCGAGTCTCGTGGAGGTGAAAAAAAAATGACTTTTGCACAATATCAAGGTTTCTGTTACACCAAGAACCACATAGCTTTAGGTAAAATCTTTCATCACTGTGATTCCTCTTGAGAAGGAAGTCTGGATTATTAACTTCTGATTAGTCGATTTTTTTTTTCAGATAGCCGTGACTTCAAGGACAAGAAGTAGTGAAAATGGTGAAATAGTTTCAGCAGATAGCATCCGTTTTGACGGTAGGTCCATTCTCTTTTAATCTAATGATGGCTGAATTAGCGTATTTCTCTGCGAGAACGCTGAATATGCAACTTCCTTAAGTGATCTGAACGTTGATTGTAAAACATTATATTATATTTAGAACTAAGAACCCCCATGTGAGGGTGAAAATGTCACTTTTATGAAGGATAACAAGAAGTCGACTGACACGTAAAGAGAGCTGGCACCTTAGGTTTTTAAGAACAAAAAGCTTGAAACATTGTGAGGATCACCGGGACAATGTAAAAACTTCGATTATTTTTTCTCTTAAGCACAAGCAGTTTAAAATTACGTCGAACCTTGTGGCGGTAAAAAAAAAAGATCTTTTGCACAATATCAAGGTTTCTGTTACACCAAAAACCACATTTCCATCGGTAAAATCTTTCATCACTGTGATTCCTCTTGAGACGGAATTCTGGATTATTAACTTTTCCCTAGTCTATTTTTTTTTTCATTTAGCAGTGACTTCAAGGACAAGAAGCAGTGAAAATTTTGAAATAGATCAGGCTGATAGCATCCGTTTTGGAGGAAATTCCATTCTCTCTTAATCTAATGATGGCTGAATAAGCGTATTTCTCGGCGAAAACGCTGAATATGCAACTTCCTCAAGTGTTCTCAAAGTTGACTGTAAAACACATTATATTTTATACAGAACTGAGAAGACACTTGTGAGGGTGAAAATTTCACATTTATGAAGGATTACAAGAAGTCGACTGACACAAAAAGAGAGCTGGCACTTTAGCTTTTTAAGAACAAAAAGATTGAAACATTGTGAGGATATCCAAGACAATTTAAAAATTTCATTTTTTTTTTCTCAAGCACCAGTTTAAAATTACGTCGTGCCTCATTACGGTAAAAAAAAAAAAAAAATTTGCACAATATCAAGGTTTCTGTTACACCAAAAACCACATTTCCTTAGGTAAAATCTTTCATAACTGTGATTCCTCTTGAGTCAGAGTTATTTATTATTAACATTAGATTAATCGATTTTTTTTTCCCTTCGCCGTGACTTCAAAGACAAGAAGTAGCGCAAATTCTGAAATACTTCCAGCTGATAGTATCCGTTTTGAAGGTAGGTCCATTCTCTTTTAATCTGATGATGGCTGAATTAGCGTATTTCTCTGCAAAAACGCTGAATATTCAACTTCCTCAAGTGTTCTGAACATTGATTGTAAAACACATTTTATTATATTCAGAACTAACAAGACACTTGTGAGGGTGAAAATGTCACAATTATGAAGGATAACAAGAAGTCGACTGACACGTAAAGAGAGCTAGCAACTTAGGTTTTTAAGAACAAAACGCTTGAAACATTTTCAGGTTCACCGAGACAATTTAAAAACATCGTTTATTTCTTCTCAAACAAAAGCAGTTTAAAATTATGACGACCCCTGTGGGTGTAAAAAAAAAAAAAATGATGTTTTGCAGTATATCAAAGTTTCTGTTACACCAAAAACTACATTTTTTACGTAAAATCTTTCATCACTGTGATTCCTCTTGAGACGGAATTCTGGATTTTTAACTTCTGATTATGCGATTTTTTTTTTTCAGATAACCGTGACTTCAAGGACAAGAAGTAGTGCAATTTGTGAAATAGTTTCGGCTGATAGTATCCGTTTTGGAGGTAAGTCCATTCTCTTTTAATCTAATGATGGCTGAATAAGCGTATTTATCGGCGAAAACGGTGAATATCCAACTTCCACAAGTGTTCTCAAAGTTTATTGTAAAACACATTATATTATATTCAGAACTAAGAAAACCCTTGTGAGGGTGAAACTGTCACTTTTATGAAGGATAACAAGAAGTCGACTGACATGTAAAGAGAGCTGGCACCTTAAATTATTAAGAACCAAATGCTAGAAACATTGTGATGATCACAGAGACAATTAAAAAACTTCGATTTTTTTTTTCTGAAGCACAAGCAGTTTAAAGTTACGTCGAGTCTCGTGGCGGTAAAAAAAAGAAAAAAATGTACAATATCAAGGTTTCTGTTACACCAAAAAACACATTTTCTTAGGTAAAATCCATGATCAATGTCATTCGTCTTGAGACGGAATTCTGGATTATTAACATCTGCTTAGCCGATTTTTTTTTTTTTTCAGATAGCCGTGACTTCAAGGACAAGAAGCAGTGAAAATTTTGAAATGCTTCCGGCTGATACCATCCGTTTTCGATGTAGGTCCTTTCTCTCTTAATCTAATGATGGCTGAATAAGCGGATTTCTCAGCGAAAACGCTGATTATGCAACTTCCTCAAGTGTTCTAAAAGTTGATTGTAAAACACATTATATTATATTCAGAACTAAAACGACACTTGTGAGGGTGAAAATGTCACATTTATGAAGGATAACAAGAAGTCGACTGACACGTAAAGAGAGCTGGCATCTTAGGTTTTTAAGAATAAAAGCTTGAAACACCGTGAGGATATCCGAGACAATTTAAAAACTTGTTTTTTTTTCTCAAGCACCAGTCTAAAATTACGTCGTGCCTCGTTGCGGTAAAAAAATATAAAAAAAAAGGAACTTTTGCACAATATTAAATTTCTGTTAAACCAAAAACAACATTTCTTTAGGAAAAATCTTTCAATACTGTGATTCCTCTTGAGACGGAATTCTGCATTATTAACTATTGATTTGTTCATTTTTTCCCCCTTCGCCATGACTTCAAAGACAAGAAGTACTGCAAATTGTGAAAGAGTTCCGGCTGATAGCATCCGTTTTGGAGGTTGGTCCATTCTCTTTTAATCTAATGATGGCTGAATAAGAGTATTTCTTAGCGAAAACGCTGAATATGCAACTTCAAGTGTTCTCAAAGTTGATTGTAAATCACATTATATTATATTCACAACTAAGAAGCCACTTGTGAGGGTGAAAGTCATATTTATGAAGGATAACTAGAAGTCGACTGATAGGTAAAGGGAGCTGGCACCTTAGGTTTTTAAGAACAAAAAGCTTGAATCATTGTGAGGATCACCGAAGCAATATAAAAACTTTTTTTTTCTCAAGCGCAGTTTAAAATTACATCGTGCCTCGTTGCGGAAAAAAAAAAAAAAACGAACTTTTGCACAATATTAAGATTTCTCTTACACCAAAAACCACATTTCCTTAGATAAAATCATTCATAACTGTGATTCCTCTTGGAACGGAATTATGGATTATTAACATCAGATTAATCGATTTTTTTTCTTCAGTTAACCGTGACTTCAAGGACAAGAAATAGTGCAAATTGCGAAATAGTTCCGGCTGATAGCATCCGTTTTGAAGGTTGGTTTATTCTCTTTTAATGTAATGATGGTTGAATGAGCGCATTTCTCAGCGAAAACGCTGAATATGCAACATCCTCAAGTGATCTGAAAGTTGATTGTAAAACACATTATATTATATTCAGAACTAAGAAGACACTTTTGAGGGTGAAAATGTCACATTTATGAAGGATAATAAGTCGACTGATACGTAAAAAGAGCTGGCACCTTAGGTTATAAAAAACAAAATGCCTGAAACATTGTAAGGATCACAGAGAACATTTAAAAATTTCGATTTTTTTTCTCAAGCACAAGCAGAATAAAATTGCGTCGAGTCTCGTGGCGGTAAAAAAAAAAAGAAAAAAAAAAGGATTTCTGCACAATATCACGGTTTCTGTTACACCAAAAACCAAATATCCTTAGGTAAAATCTTTCATCACTGTGATTCCTCTTGAGACGGAATTCTGGATTATTAACTTCTGATTAGTCGATTTTTTTTTTTTCAGATAGCCGTGACTTCAAGGACAAGAAGTAGTGAAAATGGTGAAATAGTTCCGGCTGATAGCATCCGTTTTGAGAGTAGGTCCATTCTCTTTTAATCTAATGATGGCTGAATAAGCGTATTTCTCTGCGAAAACGCTGAATATGCAACTTCCTCAAGTGATCTGAACGTTGATTGTAAAACATTATATTATATTTAGAACTAAGAACCCCCTTGTGAGGGTGAAAATGTCACTTTTTTGAAGGATAACAAGAAGTCGACTGACACGTAAACAGAGCTGGCAAATTAGGTTTTTAAGAACAAAAAGCTTGAAACATTGTGAGGATCACCGGAACAATGTAAAAACTTCGTTTTTTTTTTTCCTCAAGCACAAGCAGTTTAAAATTACGTCGAGCCTTGTGGCGGTAAAAAAAAAAAAAAAAAATCATTTCAACAATATCAAGGTTTCTGTTACACCAAAAACCACATTTCCTTAGGTAAAATCTTTCATCGCTGTGATTCCTTTTGAGACGGAATTCTGGATTATTAACTTTTCCTTAGTCGATTTTTTATTTTTTTTTCAGTTAGCCGTGACTTCAAGGACAAGAAGCAGTGAAAATTTTGAAATACCTCAGGCTGATAGCATCCGTTTTGGAGGAAGGTCCATTCTCTCTTAATCTAATGATGGCTGAATAAGCGTATTTCTCGGCGAAAACGCTGAATATGACACTTCCTCATGTGTTCTCAAAGTTGATTGTAAAACACATTATATTTTATTCAGAACTAAGAAGACACTTGTGAGGGTGAAAATGTCACATTTATGAAGGATTACAAGAAGTCGACTGACACAAAAAGAGAGCTGGCACCTTAGGTTTTTAAGAACAAAAGGCTTGAAACATTGTGAGGATATCCGACACAATTTAAAAATTTCGATTTTTTTTTCTCAAGCACCAGTTTAAAATTACGTCGTGCCTCGTTACGGTAAAAAAAAAAAAAAAAAAAAAAAACTTTTGCACAATATCAAGGTTTCTGTTACACCAAAAAACACATTTCCTTAGGTAAAATCTTTCAATACTGTGATTCCTCTTAAGACGGAATTGCATTATTAACTATTGATTTGTACATTTTTTCCCCATCGCCATGACTTCCAGGACAATAAGTACTGCAAATTGTGAAATAGTTCCGGCTGATAGCATCCGTTTTGGAGGTAGGACCATTCTCTTTTAATCTAATGATGGCTGAATAAGCGTGTTTGTAAAACACATTATATTATATTCAGAACTAAGAAGACACTTGTGAGGGTGAAAATGTCACAGTTATGAAGGATGACAAGAAGTCGACTGACACGTAAAGAGAGCTTTGTTTTTAAGAACAAAACGCTAGAAAAATTTTGAGGATCACCGAGACAATTTAAAAACTTCGTTTATTTTGTTCTCAAACAAACGCAGTTTAAAATTATGTCGACCCCTGTGGGTGTAAAAAAAAAAAAAATTGATCTTTTCCAGAATATCAAGGTTTCTGTTACAACAAAAACCACATTTCCTTACGAAAAATCTTTCATCAATGTGATTCCTCTTGAGACGGAATTCTGGATTATTAACATCTGATTATTCGTTTTTTTTTTTTTTTTTCAGAAAACCGTGACTTCAAGGACAAGAAGTAGTGCAAATTGTGAAATAGTGCCGGCTGATAGTATCCGTTTTGGAGGCAAGTCCATTCTCTTTTAATCTAATGATGGCTGAATAAGCGTATTTATCGGCGAAAGCGCTGAATATCCAACTTCAAGTGTTCTCAAAGTTGATTCCAAAAAACATTATATTATATTCAGAACTAAGAAGACCCTTGTGAGGGTGAAAATGTCACTTTTATGAAGGATAACAATAAGTCGACTGACATGTAGACAGAGCTAGCGCCTTAGGTTATTAAGAACCAAAAGCTTGAAACATGGTGAGGATCACAGACAATTTAAAAACTTCGATTTTTTTTTTCTGAAGCACAAGCGGTTTAAAGTTACGTCGAGTCTCGTGGCGGTAAAAAAAAAATAATAATAATAAACTTTTGCACAATATCAAGGTTTCTTTTACACCAAAAACCACATTTTCTTAAGTAAAATCTATCATCAATATCATTCGTTTTGAGACGGAAATCTGCATTATTAACATCTGCTTAGCCGATTTTTTTTTTTTTTTTCAGATGGCCGTGACTTCAAGGACAAGAAGCAGTGAAAATTTTGAAATACTTTCGGCTGATAGCATCCGTTTTGGAGGTAGGTCCATTCTCTCTTAATCTAATGATGGCTGAATAAGCGGATTTCTCGGCGAAAACGCTGAATATGCAACTTCCTCAAGTGTTCAAAAAGTTGATTGCAAAACACATTACATTATATTCAGAACTAATAAGACACTTGTGAGGGTGAAAATGTCACATTTATGAAGGATAACAAGAAGTCGACTGACACGTAAAGAGAGCTGGCAACTTAGGTTTTTAAGAACAAAAAGCTTGAAACACCGTGAGGATATCCGAGAAAATTTAAAAAAAAAGATTTTTTTCTCTCAAGCACCAGTCTAAAATTACGTCGTACCTCGTTGCGGTAAAAAAAAAAAAAAAAAAAAAACTTTTGCACAATATCAAGGTTTCTGTTACACCAAAAAACACATTTCTTTAAGTAAAATCTTTCAATACTGTGATTCCTCTTGAGACGGAATTCTGCATTATTAACTATTGATTTCTATATTGTTTTTTCCTTTCGCCATGACTTCAAGGACAAGAAGTACTGTAAATGGTGAAAGGGTTCCGGCTGATAGCATCCTTTTTGGAAGTAGGTCCATTCTCTTTTAATCTAATGATGGCTGAATAAGCGTATTTCTTAGCGAAAACGCTGAACATGCTACTTCCTCAAGTGTTCTTAAAGTTGACTGTAAATCACATTATATTTTATTCAGCACTAAGAAGACACTTGTGAGGGTGAAAGTCATATTTATGAAGGATAACAAGAAGTCGACTGACACGTAAAGAGAGCTGGCTCCTTAGGTTTTTAAGAATAAAGAGCTTGAAACACTGTGAGAATCTCCAAAACAAAATAAAAACTTTTTTTTTTTCTCAAGCGCAGTTTAAAATTACATCGTGCCTTCTTGCGGTAAAAAAAAAAAAAAAAAAAAACTTTTGCACAATATCAAGATTTCTGTTACACCAAAAACCACATTTCCTTAGGTAAAATAAAATCATTCATAACGGTGATTCCTCTTGGAACGGAATTATGGATTATTAACATCAGATTAATCGATTTTTTTTTTTCAGTTAACCGTGACTTCAAGGACAAGAAATAGTGCAAATTGCGAAATAGTTCCGGCTGATAGCATCCGTTTTGAAGGTTGGTCCATTCTCTTTTAATCTAATGATGGTTGAATAAGAGTATTTCTCAGCGAAAACGCTGAATATGCAACTTCCTCAAGTGTTCTGAAAGTTGATTGTAAAACACATTATATTATATTCAGAACTAAGAAAACACTTGTGAGGGTGAAAATCTCACCTTTATGAAGGATAAGAAGTCGACTAATACGTAAAGAGAGCTGGCACCTTAAGTTTTAAAAAACAAAATGCTTGAAACATTGTGAGGATCACAGAGACAATTTAAAAATTTCGATTTTTTTTTTTTCAAGCACAACCAGTATAAAATTGCGTCGAGTCTCGTGGCGGTAAAAAAAAAAAAAAAATACTTTTGCACAATATCAAAATTTTTGTTACACCAAAAACCATACATATTTCCTTAGGTAAAATCTTTCATCACTGTGATTCCTCTTGAGACGGAATTCTGGATTATTAACTTTTGATTAGTCGATTTTTTTTTTCAGATAACCGCGACTTCAATGACAAGAAGTAGTGAAAATGGTGAAATTGTTCCGGCTGATAGCACCCGTTTTGAGGGTAGGTCCATTCTCTTTTAATATAATGATGGCTGAATTAGCGTATTTCTCTGCGAAAACGCTGAATATGCAACTTTGTCAAGTGATCTAAACGTTGATTGTAAAAAATTATATTATTATTAGAACTAAGAACCCCCTTGTGAGGGTGAAAATGTCACTTTTATCAAGGATAACAAGAAGTCGATTGACACGTAAAGAGAGCTGGCACCTTAGGTTTTTAAGGACAAAAAGCTTGAAACATTGTGAGGATCACCGGGACAATGTAAAAACTTCGATTTTTTTTTTCTCAAGCACATGCAGTTTAAAATTACGTCGAGCCTTGTGGCGGTAAAAAAAAAAAAAAAAAAAAAAAAAAAAAGATCTTTTGCATAATATCAAGGTTTCTGTTACACCAAAAACCACATTTCCTTCGGTAAAATCTTTCATCACTGTGATTCCTCTTGACAGGGAATTCTGGATTATTAACTTCTGCTTAGTCGATTTTTTATTTTTTTCAGATAGCCGTGACTTCAAGGACAAGAAGCAGTGAAAATTTTGAAATACATCAGGCTGATAGCATCCGTTTTGGAGAAAGGTCCATTCTCTCTTAATCCAATGATGGCTGAATAAGCGTATTTCTCGGCGAAAATCTGAGTACACAACTTCCTCAAGTGATCTCAAAGGTGATTGTAAAACACATTATATTTTATTCAGAACTAAGAAGACACTTGTGAGGGTGAAAATGTCAATTTTATGAAGGATAACAAGAAGTCGACTGACAAAAAGAGAGCTGGCACCTTAGGTTTTTAAGAACAAAAAGCTTGAAACATTGTGACGATATCCGAGACAATTTAAAAACTTCGATTTTTTTTTCTCAAGCACCAGCTTAAAATTACGTCGTGCCTCGTTGCAGTAAAAAAAAAAAAAAATGCACAATATCAAGGTTCCTGTTACACCAAAAACCACATTTCCTTAGGTAAAATCTTTCATGACTGTGATTCCTCTTGATACTGAATTATGGATTATTAACTTCAGATTAATCAATTTTTTCCAGTTACCCGTGACTTCAAGGACAAGAAGTAGTGCAAATTGTGAAATAGTTCCGGCTGATAGCATCCGTTTTGAAGGTTGGGTCATTCTCTTTTAATCTAATGATGGCTGAATAAGCGTATTTTTTCTGCGAAAATGCTGAATATGCAACTTCCTCAAGTGTTTTGAACGTTGATTTTAAAACACATTATATTATATTCAAAACTAAGAAGACACTTGTGAGGGTGAAAATATCACATTGATGAAGGATAACAAGAAGTCGACTGACACGTAAAGAGAGCTGGCACCTTAGGTTATAAAAAACAAAATGCTTGAAACATTGTTAGGATCAGAGAGACAATTTAATAACTTCGATTTTTTTTTTTTTCACAATCAAAAGCAGTTTAAAATTGCGTCGAATCTCGTGACGGTAAAAGAAAAAAAAAACTTTTCCACAATATCAAGGTTTCTGGTACACCAAAAACCAGATATCCTTAGGTAAAATCTTTCATCACTGTGATACCTCTTGAGACTGAATTCTGGATTATTAACTTCTGCTTTGTCGATTTTTTTTTTTTTTCAGATAACCGGGACTTCAAGCACAAGAAGTGGTGAAAATGGTGAAATAATTCCGGCTTATAGCATCCGTTTTGGAGGTAGGTCCAATCTCTTTTAATCTAAAGATGGCTGAATTAGCGTATTTCTCGGCTAAAACACTGAATATGCAACTTCCTCAAGTGTTCTGAACGTTGATTGTAAAACACATTATATTATATTCAGAACTAAAAAGACATTTGTGAGAATGAAAATGTCACAATTGTGAAGGATAACAAGAAGTCGACTGACACGTAAAGAAAGCTGGCACCTTAGGTTTTTAAGAGTAAAAAGCTTCAAACATTGTGAGGATCACAGAGACAATTTAAAAACTTCGGTTTTTTTTCTGAAGAAAAAGCAGTTTAAAATTCGCCTAGTTTTTTTTCGCTAAAAAAAAAAAAAAAAAACTTTTGCATAATATATAATGTTTGTTACAAAAAAAAAAAAAAAAAACACTCACATTTCCTTAGGTAAAATCTTTCATCACTGTGATTCCACTTCAGACGGAATTCTGGATTACTAACATCTGGTTAGTCGATTTTTTTTTCTTTTTCAGATAGCCGTGACTTCAAGGACAAGTAGCAGTGAAAATTTTGAAATAGTTCCGGCTGATATCATCCGTTTTGGAGGTAGGTCCATTCTCTCTTAATCTAATGATGGCTGAATAAGCGTATTTCTCAGCGAAAACACTGAATATGCAACTTCCTCAAGCATTCTGAACGTTGATTGTAAAACACATTATATTATATTCAGAACTAAGAAGACCTTGTGAGTGTGAAAATGTCACATTTATGAAGGATAACAAGAAGCCGACTGACACGTAAAGAGAGCTGGCACATTAGGTTATAAAAAACAAAATGCTTCAAACATTGTAAGAATCACAGAGAATTTAAAAACTACGATATTACTTCCTTTCTCAAGCACTAGCAGTTTTGAAATTACTTCGAGTCTCGTGGCGGTAAAAAAAAAAAAAAAAATCTTTTGCACGATATCAATGTTTCTGTTACACCAAAAAGCACATTTCCTTAGGTAAAATCTTTCATCACTGATTCCTCTTGAGACGGAATACTGGATTATTATCTTCTGCTTAGTCGATATCTTTTTTTCAGATAGCCGTGACTTCAAGGACAAGAAGTAGTGAAAATTGTGATATAGTTCCGGCTGATAGCATGTGTTTTGGAGGTAGGTCCATTCTCTGTTAATCTAATGACTGCTGAATATGGGTATTTCTCGGCAAAAACGCTGAATATGCAACTTCCTCAAGTGATCTCAAAGTTGATTGTAAAACACATTATATTATATTCAGAATTAAGAAGACACCTGTGATGGTGAAAATGTCACATTTATGAAGGATAACAAGAAGTCGACTGACACGTAAAGAGAGCTGGCACCTCAGGTTATAAAAAACAAAATGCTTGAAACATTGTTAAGATCACAGAGACAATATAAAAACTTCGAATTTTTTTTTCTCAAGCACAAGTAGTTTAAAATTACGTCGAGTTTCGTGGCGGTAAAAAAAAAAAAAAAAACTTTTGCACAATATCAAGGTTTCTGTTACACCAAAAACCATATTTCCTTAGGAAAAATTTTTCCTCACTGTGACTTCGCTTGTGACGGAATTCTGGATTATTAACTTCTGCTTAATCGAATTTTTTTTTTTCAGATAGCCGTGACTTCAAGGAAAAGTAGTGAAAATGGTGAAATAGTTCCGGCTGATAGCATCCGTTTTGGAGTTAGGTCCATTCTCTCTTAATCTAATGATGGCTGAATAAGCGTATTTCTCGGCGAAAACGCTGAATATGCAACTTCCTCAAATGTTCTCAAGGTTGACTATAAAACACATTATATTATATTCAGAAGTAAGAAGACACTTGTGAGAGTGAAAATGTCACATTTATGAATGATAACAAGAAGTCGACTGACACGTAAAGAGAGCTGGCACCTTAGGTTTTTAAGAATAAAGATCTTGAAACAATGTGAGGATCTCCGGGACAATTTAAAAACTTCGATTTTTTTTTTCAAGCACCAGTTTAAAATTACGTCGTGCCTCTTTGCTGTTAAAAAAAAAAAAAAAAAAAACTTTTTCACAATATCAAGGTTTCTGTTACACCATAAACCACTTTTCCTTAGGTAAATTCTTTCAATTCTGTGATTCCTCTTCAGACGGAATTCTGCATTATTATCTATTGATTTGTACATTTTTTTTCCTTCGCCGTGACTTCAAGGACAAGAAGTAGTGCAAATTGTGAAATAGTTCCGGCTGGTAGCATCCGTTTTGGAGGTAGGTAATTTCTCTTTAATCATGGATGGCTGAATAAGCGTATTTCTCAGCGAAAACGCTGAATAGGGAACTTCATCAAGTGTTCTGAAAGTTGATTGTAAATCACATTATATTATATTCTGCACTAAGAAGACACTTGTGTGGGTGAAAATGTCACATTTATGAAGGATAACATGAATTCGACTGGCACATAAAGAGAGCTAGCATCTTAGGTTTTTAAGAACCAAACGGTTGAAACATTGTGAGGATCACCGAGACAATTTATAAACTTCGATTTTTTTCCTCAAGCACAAGCAGTTTAAAATTATGTCTAGCCTTCTGGCTATAAAAAAAAAAAAAAAAAAAAAAGTTCTTTTGCACTATATCAAGGTTTCTGTTACACGAAAAAAACACATTTCTTTAGGTAAAATCTGTCATCACTGTGATTACTCTTGAGACGGAATTCTGGATTATTAACATCTACTTAGCCGAAATTCTTTTTCCAGATACCCGTGACTTCAAGTACAAGAAGCAGTAAAAAATTTTGAAATACTTCCGGCTGATAGCATCAATTTTCGAGGTAGGTCCATTCTCTCTTAATCTAATGATGGCTGAATCAGCGTATTTCTCGGCGAGAACGCTGAATATGCAACTTCCTCAAGTGTTCTAAAAGTTGATTGTAAAACACATTATATTATATTAAGAACTAAGAAGACACTTGTGAGGGTGAAAATGTCACATTTATGAAGGATAACAAGAAGTTGACTGACACGTAAAGAGAGTTGGCACCTTAGGTTTTTAAGAACAAAAAGCTTGAAACACTATCTGGATATCCGAGACAATTTAAAAACTTCGATTTCTTTTTTCTCAAGCACCAGTCTAAAATTACGTCGTGCCTTGTTGCGGTGAAAAAAAAAAAAAAACTTTTGCACAATATCAAGGTTTCTGTTACACCAAAAACCACATTTCCTTAGGTAAAATCTTTCAATACTGTGATTCCTCTTGAGACGGAATTCTGCATTATTAACTATTGATTTGTACATTTTTTCCCCTTCGCCATGACTTCAAGGACAAGAAGAACTGCAAATTGTGAAATAATTCCAGCTGAGAGCATCCGTTTTGGAGGCAGGTCCATTCTCTTTAAATATAATGATGGCTGAATAAGCGTACTTCTCAGCGAAAACGCTGAATATGCAACTTCCTCAAGTGCTCTCAAAGTTGATTGTAAATCACATTATATTATATTCAGCACTAAGAAGACACTTGTGAGGGTGAAACTCACATTTATGAAGGATAATCAGAAGTCGACTGACACGTAAAGAGAGCTGGCACCTTATGTTTTTAAGAACCAAATGCTTGAATCATTGTGAGGATAACAAAAACAATATAATTTTTCTTTCTCAAACGCAGTTTAAAAATACATCGTGCCTCGTTGCGGTAAAAAAAAAAAAAAAAACGAACTTTTCAACAATATCAAGGTTTCTGTTACACCAAAAACCACATTACCTTAGGTAAAATATTAAATAACTGTGATTCCACTTGAGTCGGAATTATTTATTATTAACTTCAGATTTATCGATTTTTTTTCCCCTTCGCCGTGACTTCAAGGACAAGAAGTAGTGCAAATTGTGACAGAGTTCCAGCCGATAGCATCCGTTTTGAAGGTAGGTCCATTCTCTTTTAATCTAATGATCGCTGAATTAGCGTATTTCTCTGTGAAAACGTTGAAAACTCAACTTCGTCAAGTGTTCTGAACGTTAATTGTAAAACACATTATATTATATTCAGAACTAAGAAGACACTTGTGAGGGTGAAAATGTCACAATTATGAAGGATAACAAGAAGTCGACTGACACGTAAAGAGCGCTAGCATCTTAGGTTTTTAATAACAAAACACTTGAAACATTGCGAGGATCGCCGAGACAATTTAAAAACTTCGATTTTTTTTTTCTCAAGCACAAGCAGTTTAAAATTATGTCGAGCCTTGTGGCTGGAAAAAAAAAAAAAAATCTTTTGCACAATATCAAGGTTTCTGTTACACCAAAAAACACATTTCCTTAGATAAAACCTTTCATCACTGTGATTACTCTTGAGACGGAATTCTGGATTATTAACTTCTGAGTAGTCGATTTTTTTTTCAGATAACCGTGACAACAACGACAAGAAGTAGTGGAAATTGTCAAATAGTTCCGGCTGATAGTATCCGTTTTGCAGGTAAGTCCATTCTCTTTCAATCTAATGATGGCAGAATAAGCGTATTTCTCGGCGAAAGTGCTGAATATGCAACTTACTCAAGTGTTCTCAAAGTTGATTGTAAAACACATTATATTATATACAGAACTAAGAAGACACTTGTGAGGGTGAAAATGTCACTTTTATGAACGATAACAAGAAGTTGACTGACACGTAAAGGAAAGCTGGCACCTTAGGATATAAAAAACAAAATGCTTGAAACATTGTTAGGATCACAGACAATTTAAAAACTTCGATTTTTTTTTCTCAAGCACAAGCTGTTTAAAATTACGTCGAGGTTCGTGGCGTAAAAAAAAAAAAAAATCTTTTGCACAATATCAAGATTTCTGTTACACCAAGAACCACATTTCCTTAGGTAAAATCTTTCATCACTGTGATTCCTCTTGAGACGGATTTCTGGATTATTAACTTCTGCTTTGTCGATTTTTTTTTTTTTCAGATAGCTGTGACTTCAAGGACAAGAAGTAGTGAAAATGATGAAATAGTTCCGGCTGATAGCACCCGTTTTGGAGGTAGGTCCATTCTCTCTTAATCAAATGATGGCTGAATAAGCGTATTTCTTGGCGAAAACGCTGAACATGCAAGTTCCTCAAGTGTTCTCAAAGTTGATTATAAAACACATTATAGTATATTCAGAAGTAAGAAGACACTTGTGAGGGTGAAAATGTCACATTTATGAAGGATAACAAGAAGTCGATTGACACGTAAAGAGAGCAGGCACCTTAGGGTTTTACGAATAAAGAGCTTGAAACATTGTTAGGATCTCCGAGACAATTTAAAAACCGATTTTTTTTTTCTCAAACAGCAGTTTAAAATTACGTCGTGCCTCTTTGCTGTAAAAAAAATAAATCACAATATCAAGGTTTCTGTTACACCATAAACCACATTTCCTTATGTAAAATCTTTCAATACTGTGATTCCTCTTGAGACGGAATTCTGCATTATTATCTATTGATTTGTACATCTTTTCTCCCTTCGCCGTGACTTGAAGGACAAGAAATAGTGCAAATTGTGAAACAGTTCCGGCTGATAGCATCTGTTTTGGAGGTAGGTCCATTCTCTTTTAATCTAAAGATGGCTGAATAAGCGTATTTCTCAGCGAAAACGATGAATATGCAACTTCCTCAAGTATTCTCAAAGTTGATTGTAAATCACATTATATTATATAATGCGCTAAGAAGACAATTGTGAGGGTGAAAATGTTACATTTATGAATGATAACAAGAAGTCGGCTGGCACGTAAAGAGAGCTGGCACCTTAGGTTTTTAAGAACAAAAAGCTTGACTCATTGTGAGGATCACAGAAACAATATAAAAAAAAAAATCTCAAGCGCAGTTTATAATTACATCGTGCCTCTTTGCGGTAAAAAACAAAAAAAAAAACTTTTCCACAATATCAAGGTATCTGTTACACCAAAAACCACATTTCCTTAGGTAAAATCTTTCATAACTGTGATTCCTCTTGAGTCGGAATTATTTATTATTAACTTCAAATTTATCGATTTTTTTCCCTTCGCCGTGACTTCGAGGACAAGAAGTAGTGCAATTTGTGAGAGCTCCAGCTGATAGAATCCGTTTTGAAGGTAGCTCCATTCTCTTTTAATCTAATAGCTGAATTAGCGTATTTCTCTGCGAAAACGCTGAATATTCAACTTCGCCAAGTGTTCTGAACGTTGATTGTAAAACACATTATATTATATTCAGAACAAAGAAGACACTTGTGAGGGTGAAAATGTCACAATTATGAAGGATAACAAGAAGTCGACTGACACGTAAAGAGAGCTAGCTAACATCTAAGGTTTTTAAGAACACAACGATTCAAACATTGTGAGGATCACCGAGAACAATTTAAAAACTTCGATTTTTTTTTCCCTCAAGCTCAAGCAGTTTAAAATTATGTCGAGCCTTCTAGCTGTAAAAAAAAAAAAAAAAAAAAAAAAAAGGAGCTTCTGCACAATATCAAGGTTTCTGTTACACCAAAAAACACATTTCCTTTGGTAAAATCTTTCATCTCTGTGATTCCTCTTGAGACGGAATTCTGGATTATTAACATTTGATTAGTCGATTTTTTTTTTTTCAGATAACCGTGACTTCAGCGACAAGAAGTAGTGCAAAATGTCAAATAGTTCCGGTTGATAGTATCCGTTTTGGAGGTAAGTCCATTCTCTTTTAATCAAATGATGGCTGAATAAGCGTATTTATCGGCGAAAACGCTGAATATGCAACTTCCTCAAGTGTTCTTAAAGTTAATTGTAAAACACATTATATTATATTCAGAACTAAGAAGACCCTTGTGAGGGTGAAAATGTCACTTTAATGAAAGATAACAAAAAGTCGACTG
>JAGKTI010018765.1:0-17460 GCA_018397915.1 Birgus latro | reverse complement strand
CAATTTAAAATTACGTCGAGTCTCGTGGCGGTAAAAAAAAAAAAAAACTTTTGCACAATATCAAGGTTTCTATTACACCAAAAACCACATTTCCTTATGTAAAATATTTCATCACTGTGATTCCCCTTGAGAAGGAATTCTGGATTATTAACATCTGCTTAGTAGATTTTTTTTTTCAGATAGCCGTGACTTCAAGGACAAGAAGCAGTGAAATTTTTGAAATAGTTCCGGCTGATAGCATCAGTTTTGGAGGTAGGTCATTTCTCTCTTAATCTAATGATGGCTGAATAAGCGTATTTCTAGGCGAAAACGCTGAAATTGCAACTTCCTCAAGTTTTCTCAAAGTTGATTGTAAATCACATTATATTATATTCAGAACTAAGAAGACACTTGTGAGGGTGAAAGTCATATTTATGAAGGATAAGAAGAACTCGACTGACACGTAAAGAGAGCTGGCACCTTATGTTTTTAAGAACAAAAAGCTTGAATCATTGTGAGGATCACCGAAACAATATAAAAACTTTTTTTTTTCTCAAGCGCAGTTTAAAATTACGTCGAGCCTTGTGGTTGTAAAAAAAAAAAAAAAGAACGAACTTTTGCACAATATCAAGATTTCTGTTACACCAAAAACCACATTTCCTTAGGTAAAATCATTCATAACTGTGATTCCTCTTGGAAAGGAATTATGGATTATTAACATCAGATTAATTGATTTTCTTTTCAGTTAACCGTGACTTCAAGGACAAGAAATAGTGCAAATTGCAAAATAGTTCCGGCTGATAGCATCCGTTTTGAAAGTTGGTCCATTCTCTTTTAATATAATGATGGTTGAATAAGCGTATTTCTCAGCGAAAACGCTGAATATGTAACTTCCTCAAGTGTTCTGAAAGTTGATTGTAAAACACATTATATTATATTCAGAACTAAGAAGACACTTGTGAGAGTGAAAATGTCACATTTATGAAGGATAAGAAGTCGACTGATAAGTAAAGAGAGCTGGCACCTTAGGTTATAAAAAACAAAATGCCTGAAACATTGTAACGATCACAGAGACAATTTAAAAACATCGATTTTTTTTTTCTCAAGCACAAGCAGTATAAAATTGCGTCGAGTCTCGTGGAGGTGAAAAAAAAATGACTTTTGCACAATATCAAGGTTTCTGTTACACCAAGAACCACATAGCTTTAGGTAAAATCTTTCATCACTGTGATTCCTCTTGAGAAGGAAGTCTGGATTATTAACTTCTGATTAGTCGATTTTTTTTTTCAGATAGCCGTGACTTCAAGGACAAGAAGTAGTGAAAATGGTGAAATAGTTTCAGCAGATAGCATCCGTTTTGACGGTAGGTCCATTCTCTTTTAATCTAATGATGGCTGAATTAGCGTATTTCTCTGCGAGAACGCTGAATATGCAACTTCCTTAAGTGATCTGAACGTTGATTGTAAAACATTATATTATATTTAGAACTAAGAACCCCCATGTGAGGGTGAAAATGTCACTTTTATGAAGGATAACAAGAAGTCGACTGACACGTAAAGAGAGCTGGCACCTTAGGTTTTTAAGAACAAAAAGCTTGAAACATTGTGAGGATCACCGGGACAATGTAAAAACTTCGATTATTTTTTCTCTTAAGCACAAGCAGTTTAAAATTACGTCGAACCTTGTGGCGGTAAAAAAAAAAGATCTTTTGCACAATATCAAGGTTTCTGTTACACCAAAAACCACATTTCCATCGGTAAAATCTTTCATCACTGTGATTCCTCTTGAGACGGAATTCTGGATTATTAACTTTTCCCTAGTCTATTTTTTTTTTCATTTAGCAGTGACTTCAAGGACAAGAAGCAGTGAAAATTTTGAAATAGATCAGGCTGATAGCATCCGTTTTGGAGGAAATTCCATTCTCTCTTAATCTAATGATGGCTGAATAAGCGTATTTCTCGGCGAAAACGCTGAATATGCAACTTCCTCAAGTGTTCTCAAAGTTGACTGTAAAACACATTATATTTTATACAGAACTGAGAAGACACTTGTGAGGGTGAAAATTTCACATTTATGAAGGATTACAAGAAGTCGACTGACACAAAAAGAGAGCTGGCACTTTAGCTTTTTAAGAACAAAAAGATTGAAACATTGTGAGGATATCCAAGACAATTTAAAAATTTCATTTTTTTTTTCTCAAGCACCAGTTTAAAATTACGTCGTGCCTCATTACGGTAAAAAAAAAAAAAAAATTTGCACAATATCAAGGTTTCTGTTACACCAAAAACCACATTTCCTTAGGTAAAATCTTTCATAACTGTGATTCCTCTTGAGTCAGAGTTATTTATTATTAACATTAGATTAATCGATTTTTTTTTCCCTTCGCCGTGACTTCAAAGACAAGAAGTAGCGCAAATTCTGAAATACTTCCAGCTGATAGTATCCGTTTTGAAGGTAGGTCCATTCTCTTTTAATCTGATGATGGCTGAATTAGCGTATTTCTCTGCAAAAACGCTGAATATTCAACTTCCTCAAGTGTTCTGAACATTGATTGTAAAACACATTTTATTATATTCAGAACTAACAAGACACTTGTGAGGGTGAAAATGTCACAATTATGAAGGATAACAAGAAGTCGACTGACACGTAAAGAGAGCTAGCAACTTAGGTTTTTAAGAACAAAACGCTTGAAACATTTTCAGGTTCACCGAGACAATTTAAAAACATCGTTTATTTCTTCTCAAACAAAAGCAGTTTAAAATTATGACGACCCCTGTGGGTGTAAAAAAAAAAAAAATGATGTTTTGCAGTATATCAAAGTTTCTGTTACACCAAAAACTACATTTTTTACGTAAAATCTTTCATCACTGTGATTCCTCTTGAGACGGAATTCTGGATTTTTAACTTCTGATTATGCGATTTTTTTTTTTTTCAGATAACCGTGACTTCAAGGACAAGAAGTAGTGCAAATTGTGAAATAGTTTCGGCTGATAGTATCCGTTTTGGAGGTAAGTCCATTCTCTTTTAATCTAATGATGGCTGAATAAGCGTATTTATCGGCGAAAACGGTGAATATCCAACTTCCACAAGTGTTCTCAAAGTTTATTGTAAAACACATTATATTATATTCAGAACTAAGAAAACCCTTGTGAGGGTGAAACTGTCACTTTTATGAAGGATAACAAGAAGTCGACTGACATGTAAAGAGAGCTGGCACCTTAAATTATTAAGAACCAAATGCTAGAAACATTGTGATGATCACAGAGACAATTAAAAAACTTCGATTTTTTTTTTCTGAAGCACAAGCAGTTTAAAGTTACGTCGAGTCTCGTGGCGGTAAAAAAAAGAAAAAAATGTACAATATCAAGGTTTCTGTTACACCAAAAAACACATTTTCTTAGGTAAAATCCATGATCAATGTCATTCGTCTTGAGACGGAATTCTGGATTATTAACATCTGCTTAGCCGATTTTTTTTTTTTTCAGATAGCCGTGACTTCAAGGACAAGAAGCAGTGAAAATTTTGAAATGCTTCCGGCTGATACCATCCGTTTTCGATGTAGGTCCTTTCTCTCTTAATCTAATGATGGCTGAATAAGCGGATTTCTCAGCGAAAACGCTGATTATGCAACTTCCTCAAGTGTTCTAAAAGTTGATTGTAAAACACATTATATTATATTCAGAACTAAAACGACACTTGTGAGGGTGAAAATGTCACATTTATGAAGGATAACAAGAAGTCGACTGACACGTAAAGAGAGCTGGCATCTTAGGTTTTTAAGAATAAAAGCTTGAAACACCGTGAGGATATCCGAGACAATTTAAAAACTTGTTTTTTTTTCTCAAGCACCAGTCTAAAATTACGTCGTGCCTCGTTGCGGTAAAAAAATATAAAAAAAAAGGAACTTTTGCACAATATTAAATTTCTGTTAAACCAAAAACAACATTTCTTTAGGAAAAATCTTTCAATACTGTGATTCCTCTTGAGACGGAATTCTGCATTATTAACTATTGATTTGTTCATTTTTTCCCCCTTCGCCATGACTTCAAAGACAAGAAGTACTGCAAATTGTGAAAGAGTTCCGGCTGATAGCATCCGTTTTGGAGGTTGGTCCATTCTCTTTTAATCTAATGATGGCTGAATAAGAGTATTTCTTAGCGAAAACGCTGAATATGCAACTTCAAGTGTTCTCAAAGTTGATTGTAAATCACATTATATTATATTCACAACTAAGAAGCCACTTGTGAGGGTGAAAGTCATATTTATGAAGGATAACTAGAAGTCGACTGATAGGTAAAGGGAGCTGGCACCTTAGGTTTTTAAGAACAAAAAGCTTGAATCATTGTGAGGATCACCGAAGCAATATAAAAACTTTTTTTTTCTCAAGCGCAGTTTAAAATTACATCGTGCCTCGTTGCGGAAAAAAAAAAAAAACGAACTTTTGCACAATATTAAGATTTCTCTTACACCAAAAACCACATTTCCTTAGATAAAATCATTCATAACTGTGATTCCTCTTGGAACGGAATTATGGATTATTAACATCAGATTAATCGATTTTTTTTTCTTCAGTTAACCGTGACTTCAAGGACAAGAAATAGTGCAAATTGCGAAATAGTTCCGGCTGATAGCATCCGTTTTGAAGGTTGGTTTATTCTCTTTTAATGTAATGATGGTTGAATGAGCGCATTTCTCAGCGAAAACGCTGAATATGCAACATCCTCAAGTGATCTGAAAGTTGATTGTAAAACACATTATATTATATTCAGAACTAAGAAGACACTTTTGAGGGTGAAAATGTCACATTTATGAAGGATAATAAGTCGACTGATACGTAAAGAGAGCTGGCACCTTAGGTTATAAAAAACAAAATGCCTGAAACATTGTAAGGATCACAGAGAACATTTAAAAATTTCGATTTTTTTTCTCAAGCACAAGCAGAATAAAATTGCGTCGAGTCTCGTGGCGGTAAAAAAAAAAAAGAAAAAAAAAGGATTTCTGCACAATATCACGGTTTCTGTTACACCAAAAACCAAATATCCTTAGGTAAAATCTTTCATCACTGTGATTCCTCTTGAGACGGAATTCTGGATTATTAACTTCTGATTAGTCGATTTTTTTTTTTTCAGATAGCCGTGACTTCAAGGACAAGAAGTAGTGAAAATGGTGAAATAGTTCCGGCTGATAGCATCCGTTTTGAGAGTAGGTCCATTCTCTTTTAATCTAATGATGGCTGAATAAGCGTATTTCTCTGCGAAAACGCTGAATATGCAACTTCCTCAAGTGATCTGAACGTTGATTGTAAAACATTATATTATATTTAGAACTAAGAACCCCCTTGTGAGGGTGAAAATGTCACTTTTTTGAAGGATAACAAGAAGTCGACTGACACGTAAACAGAGCTGGCAAATTAGGTTTTTAAGAACAAAAAGCTTGAAACATTGTGAGGATCACCGGAACAATGTAAAAACTTCGTTTTTTTTTTTCCTCAAGCACAAGCAGTTTAAAATTACGTCGAGCCTTGTGGCGGTAAAAAAAAAAAAAAAAAATCATTTCAACAATATCAAGGTTTCTGTTACACCAAAAACCACATTTCCTTAGGTAAAATCTTTCATCGCTGTGATTCCTTTTGAGACGGAATTCTGGATTATTAACTTTTCCTTAGTCGATTTTTTATTTTTTTTTCAGTTAGCCGTGACTTCAAGGACAAGAAGCAGTGAAAATTTTGAAATACCTCAGGCTGATAGCATCCGTTTTGGAGGAAGGTCCATTCTCTCTTAATCTAATGATGGCTGAATAAGCGTATTTCTCGGCGAAAACGCTGAATATGACACTTCCTCATGTGTTCTCAAAGTTGATTGTAAAACACATTATATTTTATTCAGAACTAAGAAGACACTTGTGAGGGTGAAAATGTCACATTTATGAAGGATTACAAGAAGTCGACTGACACAAAAAGAGAGCTGGCACCTTAGGTTTTTAAGAACAAAAGGCTTGAAACATTGTGAGGATATCCGACACAATTTAAAAATTTCGATTTTTTTTTCTCAAGCACCAGTTTAAAATTACGTCGTGCCTCGTTACGGTAAAAAAAAAAAAAAAAAAAAAAAACTTTTGCACAATATCAAGGTTTCTGTTACACCAAAAAACACATTTCCTTAGGTAAAATCTTTCAATACTGTGATTCCTCTTAAGACGGAATTGCATTATTAACTATTGATTTGTACATTTTTTCCCCATCGCCATGACTTCCAGGACAATAAGTACTGCAAATTGTGAAATAGTTCCGGCTGATAGCATCCGTTTTGGAGGTAGGACCATTCTCTTTTAATCTAATGATGGCTGAATAAGTGTGTTTGTAAAACACATTATATTATATTCAGAACTAAGAAGACACTTGTGAGGGTGAAAATGTCACAGTTATGAAGGATGACAAGAAGTCGACTGACACGTAAAGAGAGCTTTGTTTTTAAGAACAAAACGCTAGAAAAATTTTGAGGATCACCGAGACAATTTAAAAACTTCGTTTATTTTGTTCTCAAACAAACGCAGTTTAAAATTATGTCGACCCCTGTGGGTGTAAAAAAAAAAAAAATTGATCTTTTCCAGAATATCAAGGTTTCTGTTACAACAAAAACCACATTTCCTTACGAAAAATCTTTCATCAATGTGATTCCTCTTGAGACGGAATTCTGGATTATTAACATCTGATTATTCGTTTTTTTTTTTTTTTTTCAGAAAACCGTGACTTCAAGGACAAGAAGTAGTGCAAATTGTGAAATAGTGCCGGCTGATAGTATCCGTTTTGGAGGCAAGTCCATTCTCTTTTAATCTAATGATGGCTGAATAAGCGTATTTATCGGCGAAAGCGCTGAATATCCAACTTCAAGTGTTCTCAAAGTTGATTCCAAAAAACATTATATTATATTCAGAACTAAGAAGACCCTTGTGAGGGTGAAAATGTCACTTTTATGAAGGATAACAATAAGTCGACTGACATGTAGACAGAGCTAGCGCCTTAGGTTATTAAGAACCAATAGCTTGAAACATGGTGAGGATCACAGACAATTTAAAAACTTCGATTTTTTTTTTCTGAAGCACAAGCGGTTTAAAGTTACGTCGAGTCTCGTGGCGGTAAAAAAAAAATAATAATAATAAACTTTTGCACAATATCAAGGTTTCTTTTACACCAAAAACCACATTTTCTTAAGTAAAATCTATCATCAATATCATTCGTTTTGAGACGGAAATCTGCATTATTAACATCTGCTTAGCCGATTTTTTTTTTTTTTTTCAGATGGCCGTGACTTCAAGGACAAGAAGCAGTGAAAATTTTGAAATACTTTCGGCTGATAGCATCCGTTTTGGAGGTAGGTCCATTCTCTCTTAATCTAATGATGGCTGAATAAGCGGATTTCTCGGCGAAAACGCTGAATATGCAACTTCCTCAAGTGTTCAAAAAGTTGATTGCAAAACACATTACATTATATTCAGAACTAATAAGACACTTGTGAGGGTGAAAATGTCACATTTATGAAGGATAACAAGAAGTCGACTGACACGTAAAGAGAGCTGGCAACTTAGGTTTTTAAGAACAAAAAGCTTGAAACACCGTGAGGATATCCGAGAAAATTTAAAAAAAAAGATTTTTTTCTCTCAAGCACCAGTCTAAAATTACGTCGTACCTCGTTGCGGTAAAAAAAAAAAAAAAAAAAAAACTTTTGCACAATATCAAGGTTTCTGTTACACCAAAAAACACATTTCTTTAAGTAAAATCTTTCAATACTGTGATTCCTCTTGAGACGGAATTCTGCATTATTAACTATTGATTTCTATATTGTTTTTTCCTTTCGCCATGACTTCAAGGACAAGAAGTACTGTAAATGGTGAAAGGGTTCCGGCTGATAGCATCCTTTTTGGAAGTAGGTCCATTCTCTTTTAATCTAATGATGGCTGAATAAGCGTATTTCTTAGCGAAAACGCTGAACATGCTACTTCCTCAAGTGTTCTTAAAGTTGACTGTAAATCACATTATATTTTATTCAGCACTAAGAAGACACTTGTGAGGGTGAAAGTCATATTTATGAAGGATAACAAGAAGTCGACTGACACGTAAAGAGAGCTGGCTCCTTAGGTTTTTAAGAATAAAGAGCTTGAAACACTGTGAGAATCTCCAAAACAAAATAAAAACTTTTTTTTTTTCTCAAGCGCAGTTTAAAATTACATCGTGCCTTCTTGCGGTAAAAAAAAAAAAAAAAAAAAACTTTTGCACAATATCAAGATTTCTGTTACACCAAAAACCACATTTCCTTAGGTAAAATAAAATCATTCATAACGGTGATTCCTCTTGGAACGGAATTATGGATTATTAACATCAGATTAATCGATTTTTTTTTTTCAGTTAACCGTGACTTCAAGGACAAGAAATAGTGCAAATTGCGAAATAGTTCCGGCTGATAGCATCCGTTTTGAAGGTTGGTCCATTCTCTTTTAATCTAATGATGGTTGAATAAGAGTATTTCTCAGCGAAAACGCTGAATATGCAACTTCCTCAAGTGTTCTGAAAGTTGATTGTAAAACACATTATATTATATTCAGAACTAAGAAAACACTTGTGAGGGTGAAAATCTCACCTTTATGAAGGATAAGAAGTCGACTAATACGTAAAGAGAGCTGGCACCTTAAGTTTTAAAAAACAAAATGCTTGAAACATTGTGAGGATCACAGAGACAATTTAAAAATTTCGATTTTTTTTTTTTCAAGCACAACCAGTATAAAATTGCGTCGAGTCTCGTGGCGGTAAAAAAAAAAAAAAAATACTTTTGCACAATATCAAAATTTTTGTTACACCAAAAACCATACATATTTCCTTAGGTAAAATCTTTCATCACTGTGATTCCTCTTGAGACGGAATTCTGGATTATTAACTTTTGATTAGTCGATTTTTTTTTTCAGATAACCGCGACTTCAATGACAAGAAGTAGTGAAAATGGTGAAATTGTTCCGGCTGATAGCACCCGTTTTGAGGGTAGGTCCATTCTCTTTTAATATAATGATGGCTGAATTAGCGTATTTCTCTGCGAAAACGCTGAATATGCAACTTTGTCAAGTGATCTAAACGTTGATTGTAAAAAATTATATTATTATTAGAACTAAGAACCCCCTTGTGAGGGTGAAAATGTCACTTTTATCAAGGATAACAAGAAGTCGATTGACACGTAAAGAGAGCTGGCACCTTAGGTTTTTAAGGACAAAAAGCTTGAAACATTGTGAGGATCACCGGGACAATGTAAAAACTTCGATTTTTTTTTTCTCAAGCACATGCAGTTTAAAATTACGTCGAGCCTTGTGGCGGTAAAAAAAAAAAAAAAAAAAAAAAAAAAAAGATCTTTTGCATAATATCAAGGTTTCTGTTACACCAAAAACCACATTTCCTTCGGTAAAATCTTTCATCACTGTGATTCCTCTTGACAGGGAATTCTGGATTATTAACTTCTGCTTAGTCGATTTTTTATTTTTTTCAGATAGCCGTGACTTCAAGGACAAGAAGCAGTGAAAATTTTGAAATACATCAGGCTGATAGCATCCGTTTTGGAGAAAGGTCCATTCTCTCTTAATCCAATGATGGCTGAATAAGCGTATTTCTCGGCGAAAATCTGAGTACACAACTTCCTCAAGTGATCTCAAAGGTGATTGTAAAACACATTATATTTTATTCAGAACTAAGAAGACACTTGTGAGGGTGAAAATGTCAATTTTATGAAGGATAACAAGAAGTCGACTGACAAAAAGAGAGCTGGCACCTTAGGTTTTTAAGAACAAAAAGCTTGAAACATTGTGACGATATCCGAGACAATTTAAAAACTTCGATTTTTTTTTCTCAAGCACCAGCTTAAAATTACGTCGTGCCTCGTTGCGGTAAAAAAAAAAAAAATGCACAATATCAAGGTTCCTGTTACACCAAAAACCACATTTCCTTAGGTAAAATCTTTCATGACTGTGATTCCTCTTGATACTGAATTATGGATTATTAACTTCAGATTAATCAATTTTTTCCAGTTACCCGTGACTTCAAGGACAAGAAGTAGTGCAAATTGTGAAATAGTTCCGGCTGATAGCATCCGTTTTGAAGGTTGGGTCATTCTCTTTTAATCTAATGATGGCTGAATAAGCGTATTTTTTCTGCGAAAATGCTGAATATGCAACTTCCTCAAGTGTTTTGAACGTTGATTTTAAAACACATTATATTATATTCAAAACTAAGAAGACACTTGTGAGGGTGAAAATATCACATTGATGAAGGATAACAAGAAGTCGACTGACACGTAAAGAGAGCTGGCACCTTAGGTTATAAAAAACAAAATGCTTGAAACATTGTTAGGATCAGAGAGACAATTTAATAACTTCGATTTTTTTTTTTTTCACAATCAAAAGCAGTTTAAAATTGCGTCGAATCTCGTGACGGTAAAAGAAAAAAAAAACTTTTCCACAATATCAAGGTTTCTGGTACACCAAAAACCAGATATCCTTAGGTAAAATCTTTCATCACTGTGATACCTCTTGAGACTGAATTCTGGATTATTAACTTCTGCTTTGTCGATTTTTTTTTTTTTTCAGATAACCGGGACTTCAAGCACAAGAAGTGGTGAAAATGGTGAAATAATTCCGGCTTATAGCATCCGTTTTGGAGGTAGGTCCAATCTCTTTTAATCTAAAGATGGCTGAATTAGCGTATTTCTCGGCTAAAACACTGAATATGCAACTTCCTCAAGTGTTCTGAACGTTGATTGTAAAACACATTATATTATATTCAGAACTAAAAAGACATTTGTGAGAATGAAAATGTCACAATTGTGAAGGATAACAAGAAGTCGACTGACACGTAAAGAAAGCTGGCACCTTAGGTTTTTAAGAGTAAAAAGCTTCAAACATTGTGAGGATCACAGAGACAATTTAAAAACTTCGGTTTTTTTTCTGAAGAAAAAGCAGTTTAAAATTCGCCTAGTTTTTTTTCGCTAAAAAAAAAAAAAAAAAACTTTTGCATAATATATAATGTTTGTTACAAAAAAAAAAAAAAAAAACACTCACATTTCCTTAGGTAAAATCTTTCATCACTGTGATTCCACTTCAGACGGAATTCTGGATTACTAACATCTGGTTAGTCGATTTTTTTTTCTTTTTCAGATAGCCGTGACTTCAAGGACAAGTAGCAGTGAAAATTTTGAAATAGTTCCGGCTGATATCATCCGTTTTGGAGGTAGGTCCATTCTCTCTTAATCTAATGATGGCTGAATAAGCGTATTTCTCAGCGAAAACACTGAATATGCAACTTCCTCAAGCATTCTGAACGTTGATTGTAAAACACATTATATTATATTCAGAACTAAGAAGACCTTGTGAGTGTGAAAATGTCACATTTATGAAGGATAACAAGAAGCCGACTGACACGTAAAGAGAGCTGGCACATTAGGTTATAAAAAACAAAATGCTTCAAACATTGTAAGAATCACAGAGAATTTAAAAACTACGATATTACTTCCTTTCTCAAGCACTAGCAGTTTTGAAATTACTTCGAGTCTCGTGGCGGTAAAAAAAAAAAAAAAAATCTTTTGCACGATATCAATGTTTCTGTTACACCAAAAAGCACATTTCCTTAGGTAAAATCTTTCATCACTGATTCCTCTTGAGACGGAATACTGGATTATTATCTTCTGCTTAGTCGATATCTTTTTTTCAGATAGCCGTGACTTCAAGGACAAGAAGTAGTGAAAATTGTGATATAGTTCCGGCTGATAGCATGTGTTTTGGAGGTAGGTCCATTCTCTGTTAATCTAATGACTGCTGAATATGGGTATTTCTCGGCAAAAACGCTGAATATGCAACTTCCTCAAGTGATCTCAAAGTTGATTGTAAAACACATTATATTATATTCAGAATTAAGAAGACACCTGTGATGGTGAAAATGTCACATTTATGAAGGATAACAAGAAGTCGACTGACACGTAAAGAGAGCTGGCACCTCAGGTTATAAAAAACAAAATGCTTGAAACATTGTTAAGATCACAGAGACAATATAAAAACTTCGAATTTTTTTTTCTCAAGCACAAGTAGTTTAAAATTACGTCGAGTTTCGTGGCGGTAAAAAAAAAAAAAAAAACTTTTGCACAATATCAAGGTTTCTGTTACACCAAAAACCATATTTCCTTAGGAAAAATTTTTCCTCACTGTGACTTCGCTTGTGACGGAATTCTGGATTATTAACTTCTGCTTAATCGAATTTTTTTTTTTCAGATAGCCGTGACTTCAAGGAAAAGTAGTGAAAATGGTGAAATAGTTCCGGCTGATAGCATCCGTTTTGGAGTTAGGTCCATTCTCTCTTAATCTAATGATGGCTGAATAAGCGTATTTCTCGGCGAAAACGCTGAATATGCAACTTCCTCAAATGTTCTCAAGGTTGACTATAAAACACATTATATTATATTCAGAAGTAAGAAGACACTTGTGAGAGTGAAAATGTCACATTTATGAATGATAACAAGAAGTCGACTGACACGTAAAGAGAGCTGGCACCTTAGGTTTTTAAGAATAAAGATCTTGAAACAATGTGAGGATCTCCGGGACAATTTAAAAACTTCGATTTTTTTTTTCAAGCACCAGTTTAAAATTACGTCGTGCCTCTTTGCTGTTAAAAAAAAAAAAAAAAAAAACTTTTTCACAATATCAAGGTTTCTGTTACACCATAAACCACTTTTCCTTAGGTAAATTCTTTCAATTCTGTGATTCCTCTTCAGACGGAATTCTGCATTATTATCTATTGATTTGTACATTTTTTTTCCTTCGCCGTGACTTCAAGGACAAGAAGTAGTGCAAATTGTGAAATAGTTCCGGCTGGTAGCATCCGTTTTGGAGGTAGGTAATTTCTCTTTAATCATGGATGGCTGAATAAGCGTATTTCTCAGCGAAAACGCTGAATAGGGAACTTCATCAAGTGTTCTGAAAGTTGATTGTAAATCACATTATATTATATTCTGCACTAAGAAGACACTTGTGTGGGTGAAAATGTCACATTTATGAAGGATAACATGAATTCGACTGGCACATAAAGAGAGCTAGCATCTTAGGTTTTTAAGAACCAAACGGTTGAAACATTGTGAGGATCACCGAGACAATTTATAAACTTCGATTTTTTTCCTCAAGCACAAGCAGTTTAAAATTATGTCTAGCCTTCTGGCTATAAAAAAAAAAAAAAAAAAAAAAGTTCTTTTGCACTATATCAAGGTTTCTGTTACACGAAAAAAACACATTTCTTTAGGTAAAATCTGTCATCACTGTGATTACTCTTGAGACGGAATTCTGGATTATTAACATCTACTTAGCCGAAATTCTTTTTCCAGATACCCGTGACTTCAAGTACAAGAAGCAGTAAAAAATTTTGAAATACTTCCGGCTGATAGCATCAATTTTCGAGGTAGGTCCATTCTCTCTTAATCTAATGATGGCTGAATCAGCGTATTTCTCGGCGAGAACGCTGAATATGCAACTTCCTCAAGTGTTCTAAAAGTTGATTGTAAAACACATTATATTATATTAAGAACTAAGAAGACACTTGTGAGGGTGAAAATGTCACATTTATGAAGGATAACAAGAAGTTGACTGACACGTAAAGAGAGTTGGCACCTTAGGTTTTTAAGAACAAAAAGCTTGAAACACTATCTGGATATCCGAGACAATTTAAAAACTTCGATTTCTTTTTTCTCAAGCACCAGTCTAAAATTACGTCGTGCCTTGTTGCGGTGAAAAAAAAAAAAAAACTTTTGCACAATATCAAGGTTTCTGTTACACCAAAAACCACATTTCCTTAGGTAAAATCTTTCAATACTGTGATTCCTCTTGAGACGGAATTCTGCATTATTAACTATTGATTTGTACATTTTTTCCCCTTCGCCATGACTTCAAGGACAAGAAGAACTGCAAATTGTGAAATAATTCCAGCTGAGAGCATCCGTTTTGGAGGCAGGTCCATTCTCTTTAAATATAATGATGGCTGAATAAGCGTACTTCTCAGCGAAAACGCTGAATATGCAACTTCCTCAAGTGCTCCCAAAGTTGATTGTAAATCACATTATATTATATTCAGCACTAAGAAGACACTTGTGAGGGTGAAACTCACATTTATGAAGGATAATCAGAAGTCGACTGACACGTAAAGAGAGCTGGCACCTTATGTTTTTAAGAACCAAATGCTTGAATCATTGTGAGGATAACAAAAACAATATAATTTTTCTTTCTCAAACGCAGTTTAAAAATACATCGTGCCTCGTTGCGGTAAAAAAAAAAAAAAAAACGAACTTTTCAACAATATCAAGGTTTCTGTTACACCAAAAACCACATTACCTTAGGTAAAATATTAAATAACTGTGATTCCACTTGAGTCGGAATTATTTATTATTAACTTCAGATTTATCGATTTTTTTTCCCCTTCGCCGTGACTTCAAGGACAAGAAGTAGTGCAAATTGTGACAGAGTTCCAGCCGATAGCATCCGTTTTGAAGGTAGGTCCATTCTCTTTTAATCTAATGATCGCTGAATTAGCGTATTTCTCTGTGAAAACGTTGAAAACTCAACTTCGTCAAGTGTTCTGAACGTTAATTGTAAAACACATTATATTATATTCAGAACTAAGAAGACACTTGTGAGGGTGAAAATGTCACAATTATGAAGGATAACAAGAAGTCGACTGACACGTAAAGAGCGCTAGCATCTTAGGTTTTTAATAACAAAACACTTGAAACATTGCGAGGATCGCCGAGACAATTTAAAAACTTCGATTTTTTTTTTCTCAAGCACAAGCAGTTTAAAATTATGTCGAGCCTTGTGGCTGGAAAAAAAAAAAAAAATCTTTTGCACAATATCAAGGTTTCTGTTACACCAAAAAACACATTTCCTTAGATAAAACCTTTCATCACTGTGATTACTCTTGAGACGGAATTCTGGATTATTAACTTCTGAGTAGTCGATTTTTTTTTCAGATAACCGTGACAACAACGACAAGAAGTAGTGGAAATTGTCAAATAGTTCCGGCTGATAGTATCCGTTTTGCAGGTAAGTCCATTCTCTTTCAATCTAATGATGGCAGAATAAGCGTATTTCTCGGCGAAAGTGCTGAATATGCAACTTACTCAAGTGTTCTCAAAGTTGATTGTAAAACACATTATATTATATACAGAACTAAGAAGACACTTGTGAGGGTGAAAATGTCACTTTTATGAACGATAACAAGAAGTTGACTGACACGTAAAGGAAAGCTGGCACCTTAGGATATAAAAAACAAAATGCTTGAAACATTGTTAGGATCACAGACAATTTAAAAACTTCGATTTTTTTTTCTCAAGCACAAGCTGTTTAAAATTACGTCGAGGTTCGTGGCGTAAAAAAAAAAAAAAATCTTTTGCACAATATCAAGATTTCTGTTACACCAAGAACCACATTTCCTTAGGTAAAATCTTTCATCACTGTGATTCCTCTTGAGACGGATTTCTGGATTATTAACTTCTGCTTTGTCGATTTTTTTTTTTTTCAGATAGCTGTGACTTCAAGGACAAGAAGTAGTGAAAATGATGAAATAGTTCCGGCTGATAGCACCCGTTTTGGAGGTAGGTCCATTCTCTCTTAATCAAATGATGGCTGAATAAGCGTATTTCTTGGCGAAAACGCTGAACATGCAAGTTCCTCAAGTGTTCTCAAAGTTGATTATAAAACACATTATAGTATATTCAGAAGTAAGAAGACACTTGTGAGGGTGAAAATGTCACATTTATGAAGGATAACAAGAAGTCGATTGACACGTAAAGAGAGCAGGCACCTTAGGGTTTTACGAATAAAGAGCTTGAAACATTGTTAGGATCTCCGAGACAATTTAAAAACCGATTTTTTTTTTCTCAAACAGCAGTTTAAAATTACGTCGTGCCTCTTTGCTGTAAAAAAAATAAATCACAATATCAAGGTTTCTGTTACACCATAAACCACATTTCCTTATGTAAAATCTTTCAATACTGTGATTCCTCTTGAGACGGAATTCTGCATTATTATCTATTGATTTGTACATCTTTTCTCCCTTCGCCGTGACTTGAAGGACAAGAAATAGTGCAAATTGTGAAACAGTTCCGGCTGATAGCATCTGTTTTGGAGGTAGGTCCATTCTCTTTTAATCTAAAGATGGCTGAATAAGCGTATTTCTCAGCGAAAACGATGAATATGCAACTTCCTCAAGTATTCTCAAAGTTGATTGTAAATCACATTATATTATATAATGCGCTAAGAAGACAATTGTGAGGGTGAAAATGTTACATTTATGAATGATAACAAGAAGTCGGCTGGCACGTAAAGAGAGCTGGCACCTTAGGTTTTTAAGAACAAAAAGCTTGACTCATTGTGAGGATCACAGAAACAATATAAAAAAAAAAATCTCAAGCGCAGTTTATAATTACATCGTGCCTCTTTGCGGTAAAAAACAAAAAAAAAAACTTTTCCACAATATCAAGGTATCTGTTACACCAAAAACCACATTTCCTTAGGTAAAATCTTTCATAACTGTGATTCCTCTTGAGTCGGAATTATTTATTATTAACTTCAAATTTATCGATTTTTTTCCCTTCGCCGTGACTTCGAGGACAAGAAGTAGTGCAATTTGTGAGAGCTCCAGCTGATAGAATCCGTTTTGAAGGTAGCTCCATTCTCTTTTAATCTAATAGCTGAATTAGCGTATTTCTCTGCGAAAACGCTGAATATTCAACTTCGCCAAGTGTTCTGAACGTTGATTGTAAAACACATTATATTATATTCAGAACAAAGAAGACACTTGTGAGGGTGAAAATGTCACAATTATGAAGGATAACAAGAAGTCGACTGACACGTAAAGAGAGCTAGCTAACATCTTAGGTTTTTAAGAACACAACGATTCAAACATTGTGAGGATCACCGAGAACAATTTAAAAACTTCGATTTTTTTTTCCCTCAAGCTCAAGCAGTTTAAAATTATGTCGAGCCTTCTAGCTGTAAAAAAAAAAAAAAAAAAAAAAAAAAGGAGCTTCTGCACAATATCAAGGTTTCTGTTACACCAAAAAACACATTTCCTTTGGTAAAATCTTTCATCTCTGTGATTCCTCTTGAGACGGAATTCTGGATTATTAACATTTGATTAGTCGATTTTTTTTTTTTCAGATAACCGTGACTTCAGCGACAAGAAGTAGTGCAAATTGTCAAATAGTTCCGGTTGATAGTATCCGTTTTGGAGGTAAGTCCATTCTCTTTTAATCAAATGATGGCTGAATAAGCGTATTTATCGGCGAAAACGCTGAATATGCAACTTCCTCAAGTGTTCTTAAAGTTAATTGTAAAACACATTATATTATATTCAGAACTAAGAAGACCCTTGTGAGGGTGAAAATGTCACTTTAATGAAAGATAACAAAAAGTCGACTG